>CM056838.1:12270000-12467500 GCA_029853015.1 Chelidonichthys spinosus | reverse complement strand
AGAACAAACCCTGATGCTGAAGTCCCCTATAGCACAGCCTGTTCATTATGCGCATTACGCTGCAGCCAAGCGCACTGAGCGCACGAGCAGGTGGAGAGCGCGCGAGTCAAGTGCAGCTTTCAGCAGGTGCCGCCCCGCGTGAGCCGGCTAGGACGAGATGAAAGACACCGCTGCACACCGACTCCCCCCTCCCCGGTACCCTCCTTCTTCCCCTCCCCGCCTCCCCGCGCGCTCGGTGAGGTAGATTTGTAGTGACAGCAGCGGGTGCATTCGCCAGTCATTCCCCATAAAAGGTTCCGTCTGATCAAAGGCCCGCCGAGGCAGCGAGAGGCAGGGAGGCGGCCCGCTATGTCGGCGTGTGTCTGCGTGTCTCCGGTGTCTCGCAGGGTTGAGGCGGTTTTGAAGCTTTAAAAAACACACACACAGACACACACACACAGACACACAACCCCTCTCTGTCTTTCTCCCCGCTATTTACATTCGAGCTCCGTTTTGCCTCGGCGGTAAAACATTTGGTTTTTATTCCCTCCGCCTGCAGCCCGTGTGACAGCCTCGGCTCCATTAATCAACTCTTCCCGCGCGGAGTCAAGGATTCCTTAAACTGGAAGAATTAAATCTTTAAATACATTTTAAACGGAAGTGTCTGACTGAAGTTATGTTAACAAGCCCGCCCCTCCAAACTAGTGTGTGTGCGTGCGTGCGTGCGCGCGCATGTGTGTGATGAGCAGAGCAGGTCTCCCGCTGAGCGCTGAGGGGATCCTAGCTTCACATCCAAAGCAGGAAAAGAGGCGATGTGTTGATATAAATTTACCCATCCGCTGTCAATTACACAAAACACTTTAGCGGGTGGAAAGAAAAAAAGTTCGCCTTTTCCCCACATACGAGCACCAAATATCAAGGAGACACCACTGCAAGCTGAACTTTTAAGCCCTATTCCCTCCATATCTTCTCTATATCTTTCCATATTCATGTTGTTTTAAAATCACCAGGAAGCCCGAGCATCTCCTCTTTACCTCCTCATTAACATCAGTCGTCCCGTCAGAAGCAGACAGCACTACTCACCATCAATTAAGTGCGCGGGAATCCAAAGTCAGTCTACACAGCTGACACATCTCATGCAAAGATGCCAAAATATGCACACAAAAATATATTGGCAATGCAAATGTATTATTTTTAATCGGTTAAAAAGAGTAGTCTGTGTAGGCTACACCCCCTTTCCCCAAAATCCACTGTTGTCATGTTGAACACAAAGCTTTCTATACATTGATCTTTCTTCCTAGCAATAGTCTGAGTCCCTGCTGAATTAAACATAGCCCATCAACATTGCTTGGAAGTGTCCGCGCATCAAGGCCTTCAATCACATCAGAGATGTAGAGAAACGCTCTTTGTCACTTTGTTTCGTACACCAACAATTCAGTCGCAGTTTGTTACCGGAAACACAGCTACTTAAGTTTAAACGTGATCCAATCTAATTTTCTGTATTGGGGTGAGATCTAAATCTGGTAAACACTGCTATTTCTGCAGAAAATCAACAACTTTTTATTCATGAGAATATGTTAAAGTCCCATTAAGCACACAAATATTCTACTGCAGTTTTGGTTATTTATTTGTGTTTGTCTTTACTCCTCTCACTAGTTTAAAGTAGGCTGGGCTCATTTAGGGGAGAAGAAAAGTGATGATAGCAATAAGAATTTAGCAAACATTTGCATTGAAATGTGATGCATGTTGTTTGGGTAATGAATTGGATTCGAGTGTTTGATCGTTGAGTTTTTGGCACAACTTCACCTACTTCCAAGGCCCTTGGAGAAGAGAAAAAAACCTTCAGCAACACTTAGTGTGAAGCAGTATAAAGAAGAACTTTATTGTAAGTGTTTCGGCTTGTTGTGGCCTTCATCAGGGTCATCGTGTTTATCTAGTCACAAGTATTTATTGTTATAGAAAACACTTTCACATCAGAAGATTAGGGTTGCAACACTTCCTTATTTTCGTCCTGGCTATCGCTTCTACATCTTATTTAGATAGATAATTCTTTCTTATGCCCACAGTGGGGAAATTGACCTCTGCCTCTCTTAAAAAAAAACAACTTTCTAATTTCTCACTAATGTCATATTAAATGCACCGGCAGCCCTGCATGAGCATCGATGGCTTCTCCTTCTCCAGCCATCTGCTGTGGCTTGCAATGTAACTCATTTGTACAGTATGTGTTTGGCCAGATGTGTCTGCAAAGTGGATGAATGTGAATGGCTTCATATGGCTCGGTGCAACAGTCCAAAACCCAAAGATATAAGATGAAAAATAACACGTATTCACGTTGTTTCTGAAAATGACAAAGCACAATTAACGGTGGCTGTTTCAGGGGGACAAGAAGGAATACCAAAGCCAGAAATGAGAGTCAGTGTGGTTATCATCACACCCTTTAATTTCAACAGTTCGTAAGAAAAAAAAAAAACCATATTACAGCATATATAAACATTAGGATCACTGTATCTCCACTGAGCGCTTCAACTCTGCTATGTTACATTTGACTCGGTGACGACGCCGACATGATGCAAATTCTCAAAGTCCACAAAATCATAAGCAACTCTCCTGGACAATGATCTGCTATAATTTAACAGCCTCTATGCAAAGTTCAATTTACACAAGATTCCTAGAACGCACTCGCATACTGTATCCGACTCCTCTCTCTCTTATCAAGGCAAAGTGGTGCTCGTATGTACACTCTGTTGTCTGGATGTTAGCGTGTGTGTGTGTGTGTATGCGTGTAGTCGTCAGGATGAACCTGACGATCAGGTGGCGTTTTACTGGGGGTAGGCCTCGATCACCATGGCATGACCCTGGAAAATAGAAGAACGAATAAACAGGATGGAAAGGTTATTTTGATGAGTGTCTTGAGTTTCCCAGAAGAAGTAACTGTAATTACCTGTCCTCCAGCAGCACAAGCCGCCACCAGTCCGTACTGTCCTCCCTCCTTCTGCAGTCGGTGTGCCACTGTGGTCGCCAGCCTGCAGCCCGTGGCCCCGAACGGATGACCCAAAGACAGGGAGCCTCCCCACAGGTTGAACTTCTCCATGGGAGGAGTTCCCACCTACACACGTGCAATAGACATATATACGTGAGTGTCAAATCAAAATCCGGCATCTAGAGAGGCGGGCGCTACAACTACCAAGGTTAAAGCTCAGCTGAATAATTGAAAAATACGATTCTACTTGGAAACTTCTGCTAGGATTTCCTTAAAAAGTTTGCATTTTCCACTCGATTTTAATAATGAAATCATTTTGTCAGGAATTTAATTTCTCATTTTTAATTTCTATTGAATTCTAATTGATTTTATTTAAGCTTTATTTAGCCAGGATATTCCTTGGAGATTACAAAGGGGTCTTGGCCTTGATGACAGCAACAACAAATTCCACACAAGCAACACATAAAAAATGAACAAAAAAACAGCTACAAGTTTAAAACAAAGAATTATATAGGACAAAAACAGTCAGTGCTCAAATGATCTTTAATTCTATTGCATGCTTATAAAAAAGTTTAAAGTGACTCTGTAGGTCACGTCAAGATGAGGGAGCAAAGCTTTAACAGTGTTTTCACCAAAAATGGCATGTTGAGTTTTATATGATGTTAAAATGACACTTTCAATCTGAAACATATCTTGACCTGTTTTGTGTCAACATTAGGTGTGAAATATAAAGTTGCAAACCAAGATCAAATTTTTTTTATCTAACTTTTTTGTGTTATAACAGTACATCCATATAAAAAAAGGATTACACCAAATGCTGAAAATTTTTTTTTTTTATTATTATTATGTGACCACGAGCAGCCATATTTACCTTCGATTTCCTGCCCAAGTACGTCTGGGCGAACCAGTCTGAGTCCAAAGCCTTTAGATTTGCCATTATCTGACCCTGGAATACACACAAATACTGAGTAACTATAGACACCAGACACATGATTTATACTGATTAAAAAATGCAGGATAAATCGTACTCCAAAATTGACGAATAATTGACATTGAATAATTGAAATCTAGTTTAATCATGCATATCTGTCTCTTAAAAAATCACGGAGACTCCACCACTACACAAACTCGAGCAAAATGAGTAGTCATGACTTACTGCGAATGCCTCGTGGAACTCGAAGACGTCAATGTCATTCATGGTCAAGCCAGCCCGTTCCAGGACCTTCGGTGTACCGTACGTTGGCCTGGAAGAGTTGAACAAAAACCCAACCGAAAAACATAATGTAGATCAAAACACACAGTGCATTACAGTTCCATCACAAAAGGAAGGTGAATCCCTCATCTTGCAAGTGTTATTTTATCATTTGTGAAGAAAATAAGCCAGCACTGAAGGACTCACCCCAAAAGCAGCTGATCTTTGGGGTCCTGGGACACATAGACAAAGTCTCTGCCAGGACACAAATACAATACAATCAGCACATCTAAAAGGGCATAGCTGTTGAAATCGAGACTGCTCTACCAAACAGAGACGGTCCAGATACCTGAGGTAGGCTTTCGGCTTGTAACCCATAGCCAAAGCTTTTTCTTCAGACATGATAAGCACAGCAGAGGCACCGTCAGTCTGAGGACACACGCAAACAAACAGTTCATTTAATATCAGGGCAGTTTATGAGTCGTGATAATGCTCCCACTTGTAAACAAAAACAGCTGAAAGAGAATCAGGAGAGACAGTATACAATATATTTCATACAAATATTATTTTTAGTACAAAGGGAAATAAGATCATTAAAAAAAAAAATATATATATATATATATATATAAAAAAGCTGCTAAACAGTGTTTTGATCCAGGTTCATTTAAAGCTTTGATTTTGCAGATAGTGTGTTCAGCTATGTTTGTTTTACACACAGAGACAAATACTCATATCTATGCTGAAGGCGTTTTTGAGCTCAGTGTGTGTGTGTGTGTGTGTGTGTGTGTGTGTGTGTGTGTGTTTACCAGGAAGGAGGAGTTGGCGGCGGTCACTGTGCCGTGAGGTTTAATGAAGGCGGCCTTTAGTTTACCCATTTGCTCCATGGAGGATGGGCGGATGCCGTTGTCCTTCGAAACAATATCACGACCTTGTAAAGACAAAAATATACCGTCATTGTGTAAAATATGCAATCAAAATAAGTTATAAAATCATGGAACAATCCTATGTTGGGTCCTATGTATAATCTTTCCAACTGGAGTCAAAAGGTATGTGGGCCTAATGACTTAAATATTGGCTGCCTGAATACAATTCTTTAAGTTTACACAATAAAAATGTATTAAACACTGATATGATAATTAAAGGGAAAGCACTTAACGTGAACAAAATTAACATGCAACAACAAAAAAGCACCTACAAATGACATCAAGAAAGAACATTTAAGTACACAACCCTCCATAAAAATCCTGAAAACTAGTACATGTACCACCATCCCTAACCACTGAATGTGAAATGTCATGTATTACCAGTTTAAAGAGTGAGGCGGTGTTTACCTGGCACTTTAAAGGAGATGACATCCTCCAGTAGACCGGCGTCCTGGGCCTTTTTGGCCAGAGTGTGTGATCGCAGAGCAAACTCATCCTGTTCCAATCTGGAGACCCCGAACGCAGCAGCCAGACGATCAGCACTGTGGCCCATCGTTTCAGCCGTGGAGAACTCGGCCACAGCAGGAAGCTACACGCACATGACAAAAGGTTACAGGAGGAAGTACTGGACTGTACGTCAAAGTTCAGAGGGAAGAAATTCGATTTCTAATGAAAATAAAATGTTACAAAACGAAAGAGGCGCAAGATTTTAACGGAATATGCACCTCTGGGGAGAGATGTGCCAGCCGGATGCTGCCAATCAGACTCAGCCTCTGGCCGAGGGTCTTCGCCTTGTTGAGGGACAGCATGGTCTTCCTCATCTTACGGCTATGACGGATTGGAACATCAGACATGAACTCCACCCCTCCTGCCACGACAGCGTCACACTGGCCGGCAGCAATCAGACCAGCAGCTGGAAAGACAGGACGGAGGGAGGGACGGAGAGAGACAAACAAACAAAAAGGTGAAACAAACTTGGGAACAACACACAATATCCATTGTCCATTGGAAGTGACATTTTAAGTTCAACTAGAATGCTTGTTTGTTTTGCTTATTTTTTTTTGTCAAAATCAGAAATGTATTTTTGTTCCTTCTTATTCGTTCTGCGTACACCTAACAATCAAATGTTTTTTAGCAGCGACAATGTAGGACTGCATAGTTCAGACAGACCTGAGGTCATTGCCTGGTTCGAGGAGATGCAAGCCATGGTGACGGTGTGAGCAGGGATCTTGTCAGAGAAGCCTGCACCCAGTGCTGCCTGAAGTCAAAGTAAAAAGGACAGCAGGTAAAAAATGCTTCTTTGGTTAATATAATGCAAGGCACGTGAAGCTCAAAATACTACAACCATTGCATGGGTGCACGTGTGTTTTGTGATAATACCTCTCTTGCTACGTTGCTGGTTTTGACCTCCTGAATGACCGTTCCATAGATGATGTAGTCAACAGCATCTTTGGGTAAGCCCGTCTTCTGCAGCAGACCCCTAGGGAAACCCAAATGCAACATTTTAAAATCACAGAAGAAAAAAATATTCTGTCATACATAAAACTCAAGACAGAATGGAGGTAGAAAAAAAGGCATCCTCAGTGAATTTATTATATGGCGAGGCAAATATATGGTAAAAGCAAACTCTTTTTAAACAAAACACTGCCACCCTCCTCACAGCTCTGTCAGATTGCTGCTCCAATGTTCCCCCGTCTCTCCTCTTGTCTAACCTGACACATTTCAGATGTGGTAACGCCTAACTATTTCACCTGAAGGTCACCCATACTTCACAGAACCGTAGTTTTATATGCAACTCTTGTTTTAACTCCTTGATCAGCTGTCAGAGATTTTGTGGAGATCTGGAGGACCGAATTACTGGATGACAGTAATGAACGGATGACAAATAAAATGATAAATAAATTAAGTGTTAAGCTACTTGTCAATCCGCTGTTTGGTGGCCAGTGTTGAATAGAACTGGTATTAATTTGCAGTTCATCGAAACTACTACACACTTTGCCAGATACACACAACTTTTATCATTTATATAATATTTTTTATATAAATAAAAATAAGGAATACTTACTGCAGAGCTGCTCTGGCCAAGTCATGGGGCATTAGGTCAGCATATCTGTACACACAAAGCAGAAAGGTTTTTAAAATCTAACTAATGTTATCTCTCTGTAAAACAGGTTTCCTTCCTCCTTAAGTTATGGTGGACAGAAGCTCCCATCATAAGAAAACAGCAGAGACGTACGTGGTTCCAGACAGTAGGAAAGGGGTTCGCACTCCTTCCACCAGAACTATGTTCTTCACACCAGGACGAGCCAGTGTCTTTTTGCTCTTTGTCTGAACTGAAAGGAAATTAAGACAGTAACAGGCAGTTAGACTCTGATAGTTGTGAGCTGACCCGAGGATTCATTTGAGTCACAGCTCAACATAACATTTTCAGCCATCAACCTCATCAATAAATAGAGGCTTACGGCGTTCAGCTCACATTTTAAACAGTGTGATTGCCACCAGACTAAAATCTGGATTCATATGTGAATGCAAATTACATAACTTAGCGTAATGACTTACCCTGAGCATGAAGCTGACCCGTCGTGCTGAGAGAGCGTGCCCCTGAGACACAGAGAAAAATGTTCTCTATCATCCTGGATTAGAAGCCAAACCTTAATTGGCCTAAATATCTCAAATGATTAACAGTATGTAGAATACAACAACATAAGCAGAGTAGTGTTGCTGCAGCTTTAATTAAAAAGAACAGATGTCTGTATAATACATTGAATAACCAAGTGTCAGTGACCAAAGATCACATTACTTTCCTAATGACACATCAAAACATCCATTAGCTGTTGGTGCTATATCTTATATTCGTGACTCTACTCTCTTGATTGGTATATTATTGTACCATTGCTTTGGCATATATTACAATATGTTAATCCGTGAAACAAATAACAGTAGAGAAAACGTACCCAACCGCACCGCCCAGGAAGGGCTGACAGAGCAGCTCCGCACTGTGTTCAGCAACATGGACGCCATTATGTTCTGTGGAGAAAAAAACTATAATCGTTACTGCAAAGTTAGAACTGGGATGGCCATGCAAAACATTTTTTTATTTTATTTTCTGTTGTAATAGTACCGTTTTACTCGAGCAGAAATGTTTTCTGCAGTCTCCCAGCTAAGGCATTTGATACAATATATAGAACACATTTATGTCAATGAGGGTAGGCTAAATATTTATTGCAGGACTGTTGTATTAGACAGTTTTGTGAATGATGTCTTTACATTACCTTACAGTGTTTACTTAAGAAGATTTGGCTATCTATGACTGAATTCATAAGGACATTCTTATGTCATAATATTTAACCACATAACCCCACTGACTATTTGACAGTGAAAGTTACCAAGTGGTGAAATGTAACTAAGTACTCAATATCATTCTTCTTTTTTTATGTATTTGATGTATATGATATGTGTAGTACGACACTACCAATCTACCTAGTAATATAGAAAGTATTTCAAATTGGCTCCACATAGACAAACTACAACAAATGCTTTTACATGTATCCAGAATAATATAAAATTCTATAATAAAATAATACTGTGAAAAGGAGCCATTCTGAATAATAAGTACTTGTGTACTAAGAACATTTTGCTGATCATACATATGTACATTTACTTAAGTAAAATTCTCATGATCATTCCTTTTAATTCAGTGTTTTTAGACTATGGACTTTCTATGATTTGAATACTTTTTCTACCACTGAACTCAAGCCTACTTATTATAAACCTAAAGAGCTTCAACGATTTGTTATGAGGCTTTACTCTGTTGGGCATTTACCCTTTTAAATGTTGTTTTAGGGATTTAATACAGATTCCAACTTCAAGTGTAAGTAAACAATCCATAAACAACATGTGATTCTGTGTTTTATAATGTGGGACAATGTGACATATTGACGGTCACCCAGCCCAACACCCCCCTACCCCGGCTCTCTGACCCTTCACCTAGATTCCTACTTCTAAAGAATGACAGACACAAATGCAAGATCACAGGAGTCGAAGAGGGTCGGAACTGTCTACAGACTGCCGATTAATTAGTTCGTTCTTTATAGTGACGTTTACACCAATAAATAAAAAGGCATTACTGAAATTATCTAAACAGAAAAGCGAAGTAGCTGGAAGCAAGATGCAAGCTAGTAAAGCTACGTAGCTAGCGTTACTTGTTAGCTGCCATAAACGTTTCAAATTCAGTTGTGATCTATTCCGCTGTGCTTGGTGTAAATAAACAGGTTTGCCGGGTGTTTTTTCATGTCTTTTCTCTTTCTAGTTGTATGATAAATAGTGACAGCTCGATTTAAGCTTACCTGTATTTGAGTTACGTCCTTTTCCGACACCTATTCCCTGTCAAACGACCTACCAGGCTCAGTCAGCAGCGCCACTGACTGGACTACGCTTTCAAGGACCTACCAATGTGTTAGCTGACTGGGATAATGCCTGAGCAAAAAAACACGGGCAAAAAATGAATAGCTACATCCCTAACTGTGTTTACAAGATATTTTGGTTATACATTGTAATACATACACTGTAGAATATTTTGCGTTTCTAAAATGAAAGATAACGATTCGAGTGACACAATGACATTTTATGCCACGGCAATATTTCGGTGCGTTTTAAGGTCCTTAACCTTGCGCCCCTAACGGTCAAAGTAGTAATTGCGCGCGGTGTGTTCTGTCTGTTTGGAACTTTTTGATTCGTTTCAGTGAGACGGAGGGACGTTTTGTTTGTGACGCCGGAGGATTCCCCACAAGAGGGCAACACACGTTCGCAAATACCACTTATACTGAGGTATGTGTGATACGAAATACATACTTTAAAAAAGCTATTGTTTTTAAAACGTGGTAATTATATAATTTGTCTTGTTTACTATGTATGGGATACCATAGTATGGGATTAGATTTGTGCCAAAAGAAACAAACAAAAAATAGGAATTTGAGAGAACATAAAACTAATTTCAAACAAAAAATAGGAATTTGAGAGAACATAAAACTAATTTCAAAACTAACTAATTGCTGCTCTCTCTCGTTTGCGCTCCCTGATTTTTTGTTTGCAGTTTTGGCACAAACCTCTCGGGTGGGCGGGCTTTCTGAGCAGAGCAGCTCATTGATCAGTGTCAGTCAAAAACTTATCAGCCAATGGGGACGCTCTGCTCAGAAAGCCCGCACAACAATTTCCCTCAGGATAACCAAGTATACTATCTTCTTCATGTTCCCTGCCTGTGTTGGCACAATGCTGCATATATTGGCATATTACTGCCACCTGTAGATCAGTGGAAGTGTTTGGGGAGAAAAAAAAGTGCTCCATAGCGCAACCAAAGGTTTTTTAAAAAAGAGCTCAACTGAGTGAATTTAAAATGTTCGATATTGGACTAAAGCTTCTGTCCGGTGAAATAGTTCTCAATAAATTGATGTTTGTATCTTCATCATTACTGTGTTTCAGAGAAACCAACAGTAGTTTCACACTCCAGTATCTGTTTTCTTGCCACACACAGATTTAGGCTTTGAAAACATTCACTATTACGAATAGTTTGTTGGACCCTCCCAGTTCCAACATTTCCCTATATGTTCAGGTGTCATTGAACAACACTGTTCAAGTGTATGTCTGCTCTCTATGCATAGGTTCTCCAAGGATAATGTTAAACTAGCAGAAATTAGCATAATGCAATACTTATAGCCCTCTGGCTGATGGCCTCTCGTCGCTTCTGCTGTTCTGTCCATCAAGCTCGAACGCACGTCAGCTCTGAGCTCAAGGATGATGTGGCAGTCGTACGACTCAACAATCCAAAAGCTGAGATGTGTGTGTGTGTGTGTGTGTGTGTGGGTGGGTGTGTGCAAGAGAGTGTGAGACAGTACATACATGTCAGCGAAAGAGAGATTATGTTTGTGACAGTCTTGGCTCACTGTGTCAGTCTCTCACTGACAGATGTGACATCATTAATCAGAGTGTGTGTGTGCGTTTGTGTGTTTGTGTACACGCAGGTGAACACACTGCTGTGCCGGCTCCAGCTGAGCTGGTGGATATGATGTAGGTGATCTGGCCCAACGGTGCTAGGAAACGTGCCATCTTCATCTCCAGCAAGCCTGGCAACTTCATCGCCGAGGTAGATTAGGGCTTGAACAATGATTTCAGCTCACAATATCTGCACATGATACATGTTATAATTTGTATGTGTGTGTGTGTAGGTGTGTCTCCCTGCAGTGTTGGACATGATGCTGATAGGCAGTTACATCCGGGCAGATGAAGCCAAGAAGATGGGTCTAGTGCACCAGCTTGTGGACCCTCTGGGTATGTTCTGCATTTCTTCATCACGCTGCTGTAATCGTCCATGATGTGCTCCTCCCAGCGAGGGTAGGAGGGGATTTCACTAAGTCACACGTCTAGTTGTGACTTTAACTGAGGAGAATAATCCAATATGTTAGTCGGTGTCATCCAACAAGTGTTTTCAAAACATATTTGATATCCAGGAAACACAAAAGCAAGAGAAAGTACTGGAGAGCATAAATTCATCTTTAATAACACAAACAGCCTTAGGCGAAAAAGTGGTGAAAAAGTAACTACTTATATTGAACTACGGTTCTTAAGTGCAATTATTTGTATGAGTCTTTGAATCAACTAAATTTGTTTTCATACCTTGATGGGTCTAACTCTCCCGGGGACACATTCACAAGCTTCCCAGCAGAATATAATGTCATTAAAATTAGCCCCCCACATTAACCAGCTAAAACGTTATAGAGATATACACATTAATGCATCAATAATTCTAATCCAATAATAAATACATTATTCTGAACATGCAACTTTTACCCTTCTAGGCCTGTATATTGCGACCAGGAACAACTAATAGCCTTGTACCTTTTAATGGTGCCACTTTTGTAAAGTAAACAATTAAAAAAAAGGCAGGGTGAATCCTGAAGCTGAACGGATATTTAAGAAATAGGAAGTGGCAGCTCACCCTGCCGTGAGCAGACTGCTGACAATATCCTCTGGTCTGACTTACTCGTTGCTCTGATCTGTCTCTCCAATAATGATCATGTGTGTTGGCTGGAGATAGACCAGTACTGACTGGTGTCTCGCTTTGTAAATGAGGCAGCTCTGCGTCTCCAGGAGGGAATACTGACAAACCCGGTAGAGGGAGACATTGGAGCCCTGTTGGGTATCGGCTTCCCTCTCCACCGTGCTGGTAGATCTCATAATTACACACAAATCCTGAACTATGGCAGGGGAGAATACTGTAGGAAATACTCTTGGATTTGTTTTCTAGTCCAGATCTGTTTTTTATTTTTACTTTAATCAGTGACTGGTGATTTCTTCTGTTCTTCTTCAACTGTTGCTCAGAGGGATCATTGTCTCCTTCTGTCCTTTCACTTGTCCGTTTAGTTGAACCGCTTTGCAAGTTTTAGCAAGTTACCATCGATCACAGAGATCACAGTATTTTAGTTTTATGCTACTCTACACTCCGCTCCATTTCAGAGGAAATATGCTTTTTACTTCACTACAATGTGGCATGTAGTTACATTAAAAAAAAACAAATGAAAAGCTTATAAAATACAAAATACAACTAACTTTTTTGGCATGTTCCTCTTACAAAAAATGTCTATAAGTTATTAGCAGTTCCCATTTAACTTCTCACATGGTTTCAATCATATCTTTCTTGAATATCATGTTTGAGGCCACAAAACCTAAAATTATCAAATATTTCAAAGATAAGGAAAACGTTTTTTAAAAGATGAATATACATTTGTATTTTACATTTGTAAATTATATTAATTTATCTTATATACACTCTGTGATATGAAAAAAACGTTCCTAACGTTCTTCTGTCTTTATTTGTTTTTCTCTTTGCAAATCTGTCATAAGCTTCAGATTCATCTTGTAGTTTCAGTGGTTGATTTTTTTAAGATGTATTTCTTTATACTTGTACTTCAGATTGAGAGTTTATTCGTCGTGGACCTTATAAAAGACATTATAAAAGAGCTGACAGTGTTGTGGCTGCAGCTACACATGGCAGTCTGTCGCCCCGCCCATGTCTCTGATGGATGCTGTTTTATTTTATCATTTTCTGTCAATGCAATAACCGTGGTGTTGTATCCGGCCTTATCTGCAATGACCCTCACAGCCTTGTGTCTGCGTGCTGTCATGAATCAACCAACAGGAAAAACAAAGAACATAACCTGATTTTCAGAGGTAATTTTGTTTCTATTTATTTTGTATTATCTTATTTATTTCTTCATTGCTCCTCTTACAGCGGCCTTGCAGTTACATGATCACAGTGTACATCAGTTTTATGTGGGTGGAGTAGACCAAGGAGGAGTGTGTGTGTGTGTGTGTGTGTGGACTTTAAAGAGGAAATTGAGATTAGACAACACCAGCTGCTAACAAGGGAACCACAAGAACTAATAAACACATTTACTGTGACATTACATTGACATTACTTTCATTTTTACTGATCTGGCTAACCCTGGTGATCTTGCTTCTTGAAGTGACCATCAGTGTTACTGAGGATACAGTCCCTGGGTATATAATATCATCAGTATCTGCATGAAGAGATGGTTTTACCCTTATTAAAACTGGATATAGGTCTGTAGAAGTCATAGAAGTCAGAAGGCCAAACTATGACTCCAATTCCTGATGTATGGAGTCAGTCAGTAATGACAATTCTTTGTTCACTCTGGCAAACATCTGACAATTTTGTTGTAGAGATTTTCAGATTGTGTGTGTATTCAGCCACAATAAATGAATACAGCTAAATTAATACCTACTTCAATTATCTGGGGTCAGATTTGGAGGAGTTCATATAAGATGTAATGACAAATCATCATTATCAATCTGCTTTTTTTACTCTATTTATCAGTTCTTCTATGTGCTTTACTATCAAGCAGCCGGTGTGTTTTTATCTAGCGGTGTGTCATGAACTTTGAACCAAACAGATGGCTTTGTGTAATTTCATTTATTACTATGCATGGCTAAATCAAGCATATCTGAACACATGATCTGAGGTACATTTTGAGAACTCTATTTCTGAGCAACATATCTGTGTATCCGACTACCGACAGAATAACGCTCCCCTTCAAGGGAATGTTAAGAAAAATGTCACTGTCCCAAAGCACAAAACGGCCTTGATCCAGAATACTGTACATTAAGAGATTGTTCAGTGAATCATTGATCAGTACAAGAAAGCTAATAATTACTTTATTGGATGCTTCAGACTTTTCACATTTTTCTTTTTTTCATTTACTTTTAAACAACTAGCTCTTTCTTATCTTGTAAGAATTGTTATTTCTGCCGGTTACAGGCCACTGAAGCTCAATTCACAGATGAAGAAGGCTGTGCAAGAGATTTGGGTCGGGAACAAGTGTTACATCTGCGTGGTTACATTGTCCTACTGGGCAACAATAGAGGCTGTAAATCCCCTTATATTGTAGAAACTCACATTAGGCATTTTGTAGAATGAAGGCATGTTTTCCCTTCGTATCTGATTTTAAGTGGGATCACAGTACACATCCAATTTTGTGCTTAAAACCTTTCGCTGTCTCGAAGCAGGAACATGTATTGTGATTGACCATCTACTTCAAAGAAGCATTGAAACGGGACACTGTCACCATGTAGCTCTCTGTTGCAGCCATTTGTTAGTAAACTAGTCCCAGTCTGTGATTGGAAAGGAAATATGGAGTCAGTCTTTCAGAGACTCTGGGCATGAGAGTCAGTTCTATAGTTTGACCACTGGGTGGCGTGGTTTCCTTCACAAAGTCTCAGCTTCAGTCAGTGGGGCTCAGCAGCCGGTTGGTCACAGTGGAAGGCACATTCAGGATGGCTCAGGAGCCAACAGGCACATTATCAGGACAGTGTGTGTTTGTGTTAGATCTTGGGTCTCCAGCCCTGTATGAACTGTGTGATCTTGGTGACATGGAGTCGGCTCAGGTGGAAGTCATGTGACAGGATGTCCTCAGTCAGCTGCACCAGGAGGCTGCCGTCGATTCGCTCTCTCTGAAACACGGCCACCGCTGCCTCCGACAGGCCGATGAAACGCAGGCATGCGGACACCTCCTCCAATGACAGCACAGACAGGTCAGCAGGAGGCCGCCAGGTGGGGTCAGGGGGCGGAGACGAGCCTTCAGTGACCCCTGTGGACACCCCACCGCCCTCTGCACCTCTGAACGAATCTGTTGTGGGACTGGCAGTGGGCTCAGGTGAGGGGCACGGGGACTGGCGGTTGAAGGGGTTCAAGGCCCCGAAGGGAGCAAACCGACTCTGCGGAGGCGGCGGCCTCAGTCGAGGTCCGGAGGAGGCGAAGGAATCCACCCATGGCTCAGCCCAGGTGGCCTGTGCTGGCTGAGGGTTGGCTGTGTTGTCTGCAGGGATGGCAGAGACTGGCTCAGGACTGGCAGGGTTAGGGGCTGGGCAGTCCGCCCAGGAACACGGATAACAGTAGAGGGAGGTATCTGGAGAGGGCGAGCAGCTGGGACAGAGCAGGAGATTATTTCAACAGTATAAATACAATAAAAGTATTTTCCACGGAGGAGTACTCGTTTAAGTGATACTAAAGGCTGGGTGTCACCCTTGATTAGGTTGTTACATTCACTCAATTTTAACAGGAACAACATAGTTTGCTTCTACAGTAAAACATGTCACTGAGAAAAAAGGCTGCATTAAAATGAATGATTTTATACTTATTCCAAACACGTTCATTGCATGTAAAAACTAAACATTCACAATTTACCTGTCCTGGAGTCCAGAGGAGTAGAAGGAGAGGTTGGGTCTTGGGGAGGTGGAAGTTTTGGGGAAGCGAGGTGGAACGGGAGGGCTGGGGACCGGACTGGAGATAGAACCTCCTTTAGAGCAACGAGGGGGAACCGGTGGGGCGATCAAGTAGCGACACTCCTCTCTCACCTACACACACACACACACACACACACACACAAAGAATATGAGAGCTACAACTAAAGTAAACTCCTAAAACTTGACTTTTCAGGAGGCTCAGTGGGAGTGTGTCTCCTGGCTTGTCTCAGTGTTCTGCTTGGTAAATGTCAACTTGGTGACCTTTACACCTCAAACAAACTCCCACCCTCCCTCACACACAGTAGCAAGCTCTTAACACACACACTCATGCACACACACACACAGTCTTGGCAGGCTAAATATCAGGGAATGAAGAACGCTGTGCGTGGCAGGGTATAATCCAGCTGCATAGCAGACATTAACACCCACACATGCCATCACTTTGAAAAGGAAAGTTAGTTCAACAACACAAAGTGTGATAATTCCCCCTTACAAATATAAATGCCATGTACGTGAGAGCACTTATGCTGGAGAACAACCTGATAACTCCAAAATGACAACAGTTGGCCTAGGAAAACCTTGTTACGCCACACCATTTCCTGGTTTAAAACCGTTTTTTTCATAGGAACATACTTCCCACACATGAGCAAGCGTGAAACATTATGTGGATCTTAAAACTGAGCTTTTTCAGTGCACAAATAAGCGTGAATGTACATGTTAAAAAAAGAATAACAAAATAGAAGACGTACAAGAGTAGCCACATGAATCCAACCAATAAATAAAAAAATATTAGGTGTAAGTGATATATCACAACCAGATGTTGTTTATAAAAAACTGTACAGTCCTAAATCCTTAGTGTCTGGTTCCAACAGTGGAAATTAATGTTGTGCAGGAAGGGATGCATTCTACATTTTCAGTTCATTTTAACTTTAACATTAATGATACGTTTTTCAGTTTTATATAATTGAAAAAATATCTTGGGGTTTGAACTGAAGCTATTTTAAGCTGCAACCCTGTCTCTTATAAAATGATGTTCCCATACAACTAAACTGCACTCACATTCTCTCCTGGATTATGGTCACATTTTTAAAATATTTCTGAAGCATGTGGTTAGCATTGTAAATTAAAAAAGAACGCTACAAAACTTCTTGGTGATGTGGACACAAAGTACTTGGTTGACAGCAAGAGCCCAGTGAAAGACCAATCCAACGCCCTGACCTCCTCCCCACGGAGACTTCCACGGACTCACATGAAATGTATTTGTAACGCGTAAAAGCAAACCACAAGAAAGTATGTTTCCCTGTAATGTAATCCACATTGCAGTTTGGTTTTATAGCACTTTATCTTTTAGCAGACAGGCATGCAAGATACCACCTTGGTCTTTGGGAACTTTTCTTTCTGGCATTTCCATATAATAATAATAATAATAATAATAATAATAATAATAATAATAATAATGAACAGATTCAAATGAAAAAAAATAGCCCTACTAGTTCCTATAATATATGCAGATTAAGTGGCACTGACTCACTGTAGCAAATGTGAGATGGCACTAGCAGCCATCTACAGATACTAGAGCTACATTTTAATGAAACTCTAAGGCAATAAAAGGACTCCGGAAGTCATCACAATAACTTTATACAACATATCTCTTGCTTTGTGGTCATCTTTCAATGTAATTCATTAATTTGGTCATTCTTTAGAACAGAGGCTTCATCAGTATCTTGACCACAGGACTGAACTTGCTATTTATTGACTGATTGTATTCCATCATACAGCACACATGTACTTTATGTGCTTACATTATTGGTGATATGTATTCACATGTATTCATGTAAGTGCATGGCAGCCTTTCCGGGAAGTCGGTGTGTGTATATGTGTGTGAACGTGGCCAGTGGGGTTTAAAAGCTGTAATGTATGAATAATTCAAACCAGGCATCCAGACTTTTAACAACCGGATGCTGCTGTGGACAGATGAGAGGGATGAGACACAGAAGGTCGAAAAGAAGGGCAGGAGGTGAAAGACTGCAACTCACAGCATCAGATTTTGGAGGTACGGGTGGCGGCGTAGACACTCTTGTCACCACAGTACCAAGAGAACCGTCCAATGAGGAAGACGAATGAAAGGAGATGAGGTTTGGCTCCTTCCCCAAGCCCTCTGCGTTATGATTGGTCCAGAGTTCCTCGTAAGGGATTTCCTCACTGGTCCTCATTTCAGCTTCAGTCCACTCAGGAGTCACATACTCCCGCTCCTCACCTGGTCCCTCCCCCAGCCGCTCTCCAAGAGAGTCCCTGCAACGCTGTGATAGGCTGTCTGCAACCCCACCCCCATACCCGCACATGGAGAGGTGCTGCAGTGCCGGTGCCAAGGAGTCCTGACCCGATACACACATGCGAGAGCGCCGCGGGCTAACACACTCCTCTGTCATACACTCCAGCTCTGGCCGGGTTTCTCTAACTGCTCGAGAGTAGGCATCTGGGTCGAACGCGTGTCTCAACAGGAGGCTCTCCAGCGCCGCCGTGTGGACGGAGGCCTCGGCCACGTTGAACCGGGGCATGCAACGCAGCAACAGGAAGTGGGAGGGGGAGACCTCCTGTCGGCGGAGTACCATGCAGAGCACCACCGTCTTGCTAACGATGTTGAGCAGCTTGTAGCGGTGGCCCTCTCGGACCGCGTGCCGGTCGTAGGGGTTTCGTGGTGGTCGTGAAGGCACGGAGACATTGACGGGGAGGCGAACCCTCTCGATGATGCTGCGCACTGTGTGCTCCCCACCCAGCATGCCTTGCTCCAAAGGGGAGCGTGTGCAAAAGCGTCCACGGCAACCGAAGGGTAGGCTGACGCTCTGATTGGTGCGATGGTTCATACAGACCAGGCACGGAGTTTTACCTGAGGAAGGCAGAGACAGAAAGGTGCATCAGCCAGTGGTCAAACGTACGGTCACATAGTCTTTTGTCCAATGATATCGCTTCGCACTGAGCCCTGAAAATGGATGTTCTGATTTAGTTTGTTAGTGTGACATCTCAAGCATGGCTACTTTCTTTTTAAACTGCTGAAGTTAATTTCCAAATACAGTGAATCACTGCTTCTAGTTGAATAACATTTCTGCTGCAAGTGAAAACAGGAAACATGCTGAGAAGTGAATGGGAGATGGAGTGACTAATGAGATGGAAGTATAATGTGACCACAATATATATGAATGGTTTCAATCTTTGAACTGAATCGATCCACGTCGAAACAAATTCATCCATATCACTTCAAAAATAGACCATTTTCAAGCAGGGATGGACCACAGTATGTCACTGATTCCTCTTTCCTCATTCTCATATGCCTGAATAAAACGTAGTACTCAACAGTTTGGCCATACGTACTTCTCGGTGTCTTTCCCAGGCGTCTCAAGAGTGCACTCAGTCCCGTCTTTTCCTTAGAGGGCGTGGCACACAGAAGCTCCGCCTTCCCCATGAGTGACAGCTCATCTCCAGCCTGCAGAGTGAAGCTGTAGGGCTCACTGTCCTCACTGAACTCCCCTGACACCACCTGCGGCATATACACAATAATGTGGATGAGTGGATATTGCGTAACAGAAACTCTAAAGTATGACATTTTCATGTAACTCCAACCTTGACACTAAAAGTGATCGTCTCCATGACAAAGACCCGGTCAGGGAAGACTCCAGCAACTTCCTCCACACTGGAAAAGTACTGGACCGGATCCCTGACGTCTCGGTCTTCATCCAACAACTTGAACTTCCCTACAGGAGGATGGAAGGGGGGCAGGGGAAAGAGAAGAGTAGAGTAAATGAGGTGTATGAAGGGAGGTGCGAAGATGGACGGAGGATGGAAAAGGAAGTGAAGGAAAGCAAGAAAGATGAATATGGCAGGCCAGAGGAAAGAGGAAGATGAAGAAGAGGGGTGAAGGAAAGGGAAGGCATGAAGGCATGGGAAGAAGGGAGGAAAAATAAGAGGTGGAAAGTTGTTATTCTCTTTTTAACTCCCTACGGTCTTACTTCAAACACATCCGCAGCAGACGCTGCCATTGGGATGAAGAGAATACAAAGACACCTCCGTGACCTATGACCTGGCACCAGCTCTCTGCCAATCGACAGCCGACTGGGTTGGCATGGCAACCAATAAAGGACCCCCATTCTCACGCAGAGCAGAGACACATCACCATGGAGACACTCACACATACACTCACACACTTTCACCCTTTCTTTCCCTTGCTCATCCCCTTCTCCGTCAGTAACGCTTTCACACTCCAGTAACCGTCTTTGGATTCTTCAAGCTGTACTTCTTTTTTTTTTTTTTTAGCTGGATGTCATAAAGAATCATTCCAGGACTTCTAAAATAGGCTCCAAATCAGTCTTTTTAAAATCAAATAATCATTTCTTCTTATTTACCAGTTTATTGGATTGCATTTAACTACTACAACCCTCGAAGGATCCTCCCTTTTCTCAGAGTCAAAGTGTTTGTGTGAGGGAAAGTTGAGGCAGTGCAGAATACCAAAATCCACCACCCTCCTCGCCAGCACCTCCCTTCTTTTCTCTCCCCCTCTTTCTCCTCTGTCCTCCAACCTTCCAATTCAAACAGAGCCCCCAGGATAAGGAGCTTCCACCCACCGAACAATACCAGCAAGTGCTACTTTTCAACACAACAAACCCTCACCCTTCCCGAGAAAAGCAACAGACTAAGATGGAGATTAAAATAAAACAGATTTACCAATACATCGAACAAAACTACAGCTCCATCCTCAGAAAGAAATAGTATTGTAACGACATATTAAGAAGCTATTACTCCCTCCAAGAAATTCAAACGAAATCACTCAGAGGCTTTTAAATCCCGGCACGTAAGGCTTTGGCCACCAGTTCCTCATTACATGGGTGGCTGAGGCGCCTCTTGCTTCCCATTCATTCATCTTTTCTCTCCTCTACCCTTCAGTCATCATGCCTCTCTCTCTCGCTGATGTAAAGTGGAGGATACAGACAGAGAGAGGGGATGAGAAGGAGGGAGCATCCTGTTGTCTGTCCCCAGGGGGAAACCTACATTGCTCTCCTCCGAAGCTTATTTAGACTTCCTGTATGAAGTCATCACACAGACATTAGCTCATCACCGGCCATGGCATGTGATTCAACAACAGCTCACCTGTCATAGATAAAGAGACACACAGGTTGACCAAAAAGTGTGCAGGTGTCATTGGCTTCTCCCAATCTGAAACTGAGATAGTATACTCAAAGCTGGACAGATTCAAAGTTTGAGACGGACAAAATATCAAAAGCCTTTTCCCAAAGTGTTTTTACTGGCAGTTTTTGTGGTGGGAAGGCACCAATTGTGCACATGAAGCTCATTCCCCTCGTCACTACTCAGCTATTTAATCTTTTCTGCTTTGTTTCCTTTGTGTTTGTTATAGTGAAACTACCGACTGTTATCTCCACAGAAATGTTATGTTCTCATTTATAAAGCGTTTAACATACCTTATGTTTTCTATAATGCATGCATAAAACAAAATTGTTAATCATCAAACTCATCAAATTATTATCCCTTTTGATGTCTAATTTATCTATTCAAGGTAATACAATGCGACGTGGAAATGGCAGTAAAACTGGTCCGGTACGTTCACATAAATCCCCTCTTCTCACGGTTTATAGATGAGGCTTATTGTGAATTGGGCCACCTTGGTTTGTCATTTTCAAAAATAAGGTCCCCAGAAAAAACTAGTTTGGGAAACAATGCTCTCAAGAGCTATGCAAACCTGGAAAACAGGTTGAGTTGCATTATGGGAAATGTGGGATTCAGTGACTGTGTTCTAATTCAGCGGCTGCATCCTTTGGCCGCCTTAATGGTTTGTCGGCCAACTTGGCCGGGTCCTTAGACGGCCGCGAAGGCCGAACAAGGCAGTCTCCGAAATGAGACTGTCTGGTCTACAGATTATTTCCTGTTTGCTTCACCTTTGCAGACTGTTACTTAGCAACCAGCTGTGGTTGACAAGAAAAAGCATAGAAGAGGTAACTATTGTTATTATATAATATTTTATTCTATGTATTTTATATTATGATGGAGGATGTGCTTCACCTTCAACACCACCAGCACATCGGGCGAGAGTGTGTTTCCACAGCTGATCCACTAACATCACCCGTTGCCACGTTGATTCAATTCCAATCATCACCAGTGAACAAAGATTCTTGGGATAGGTTTGGGCTGTGAAGGATAAATCAGTTGGATCCTCCGAATCTGGGAAAAGAAGGCTGCATTTCTTCTCTTCACAATGGGACGACCGTGTGGCATTCAACACATTCAGCCTTCAAAATGCAGCTTCCAAAAGGATACGGCCGCTGAATTGGGACACAGCTGGTGTTTTTGAATCTTGACCCATAATAGATATCATACAGCCCATCAAAGCTTCTGCCGTTTCAAGTTTGGTCATTCCTTTTCAAAATGTCTCTAATGTGCCTCTCTTTATGGTAAATCAATACAACACTACAATTATCAATTACAATGTAATATTGAATCACAGGAATACCCCGCTGAGAAAATTCTAGTTACAGTAGCAGCTGACTGTTATGCTTGGACAGCCTTTTTATTTATATATTTTGGACTTTCAGATGTTTACGTCTTACTTCCAGTTGAGAATGATCTCAACACACCCCCTCCCCCCCAAGTGTTCTTTCATTCATCCGAAACGGAGCCTGAGAGGCGGCAGCAGTGTGAGGTGACATCAGCACTGCCTCGGTGGAGGAAACAATGAAGAGGAGGCATTAGGATCCAGTTACACAGCGAATAATATGACTGGTCGGACAGTGTGAACAATGGGATTGTGGGGATTGAGCTCCGGTGAGATCATACTGACTAGACTCATTCAGAAGGAAGACGACAATGGACAGGTCAATGGACGGCAGGAGTCAGAGGTCACATCTACAGTGTATGTTGGATATGTCCCGTGTAAATGTAATGTTCTGTAGGAACAAAGTTTGCCTGCTCAGCATGAGTTTAGACTGAAGATAAAGTCTGAAACAAAATAAATAATAACTGATACTTTTTAAGAAAAAGCAACCAGAGGAAGGTCACACTAAACTCAGAGTCAACATGCAAACTCTACAAAGACAGATTCCAGTCAACCCTGGTGGGGTTTAAAGCCATGGCCTCCAATGCAAACGTACAATTTCACCGTTCAAAGTGCAATTTAAAGACAATTATGTGACTCATCTTTCTTTCTAGGAGTCTGGGAGTTTCTTTTTTGCCTCAGTGTTATGTCACACTTCTAAAGTTTAGGCCTTTTAATGTTAATCTGTCAAGTTCATGATGAATCATCCGCTACCCAAAATAGGAGACGGTTCCGCTTGTACTGTAAATAGGAGTTCCTGTTTTATTTGAGCTGGAAAAAGACAAATTATTATCGACTAGGTTCACAAGGGAATAGTATTTCATCTTTAGAGCATGGAAGGACATGTCAACCCATCAGACACACTTGCCATTATCTAATGCTACTGTGTCTATTGTAAGGGAAAGTGAGTGGAAAATGTTGACCTTTTGACAAAAATGTTTGTGACATTTATTCCCCTCTCAGAGGAAATGGTCAATTTAGAGAGATGTGGCCTGTACTAATAAAGGCAATAAATAAAGACATTTCATGCTTGTGTAGAAATGCAGTGTGTGTGTGTGTGTGTGTGTGTGTGTGTGTGTGTTCGCACGCTCACCCTGGTATTGCAGAGGGATGTCTATCTTGGGTCCAATAACGTAGTGTCCCTCCTCTAAGCTGTGGGCAGTCACTGTGGTCCACTGACGACAGGAGTGTAACAGCACCACATCCTCCTCCGACAGCCCCTCCACACATTCACCTGGATCACACACCCACACAGAAATTGATTAGGATCAACAAATAGTCTACCGGCCCGAGGGCTGATGAAACAACAGGTTTTTCATTTCTGACGTGACATTAAGCTCAGCAGTAGAAAAAAACTGAAACACTCGCCACAAACACACACGCCATAATTACCACTATCAGTGACAGTTCACCACCTCTAACCTACTCATCAGGATCTTGCTATGCAACTGGCAACCCACTATTACACAGCCAGCCCTCACACACACACACACAGCTCTCCAGCTTTCACTAGAGCCATCATGGAGCACAACAGCATTGATTTCTGCTGATAGCACAGTGCCCACATCACATCACACACAGCTCCCACTCACAGACTCACACACCGATCACATGGATGCACATCTTCTGTTCCTGCAAACAAAGGACGGATGATGAGAAGACATGTCCTAGGGTTTTGCTGTATGTTCAAATGGATTTGAGACTTCAGCTGCTGCCCAAGGGCAATGGAGTAACAGTAATACCAATGTGATTGCTCTGGATGACTCACAGTTTTCAGGATTAATAAAAAGATGGAGGATGTAAAAAGTCAGTGAACAGAAGTGAACTGCACACGTGTCTCCATTGTGAACACCTGATATATTTTGTCTCTCTGATAGAAACTTAAGACAATAATTTGGGTGTTTGCAATGAAGACCATGCATGTGGGAGTTTGATTTTTATTTCAGTTGAATCATTTCACACAAAAAGTAAACAAACGTATGTACCCTTAAATGAAACTTTATCAAACTATATGGGTTAACACAAGCTGTGGTGTCATGTGATCAAAATCACATAACTTCTCAAAAGGACGGGGCAATAATAATTCAATATGATCATTTATTGTCTTTAAATTTAATCACATTGTGATGATATGACATGATATGATATAAATGTACCTAATCTAACTCAATTTTCAAAGAAAATCTGATTCGACAAGAATTTTTCTTATGGGAATACCCCACTGTTAATCTGATTACGTTGTATTTGTGTACATTCAAGTTAACACAGTCAGTGTAAAGCTGGGGGATACATTGTTTTTTAAATATATAATTTCACTCCAAACTCTTGAGCTCACTTCAGGCACATCCTAGAGCTTTCAGAGTGGTACTTTGTCATGGATTTAATTGCTACATATTGTAAAATATTACAGAAGTCTGTCTCCCCTTCAACAGAGCAGCACACAACTATTATCAGCAACATGTAACTGCTGACATCATGTCCTGTTGTAAATAACCAACCACCAGCTGGGTTGGCTGGTTGTGCAAACAAGCAGACATCTGTGGGGCAACTAGTGCAGTTAATGAACACCTACAGTTGCCCTCTCTCTCTCTCTACCCCCCCCCCCCCCCCCCCCCCCCAATAAACGCGCGCCGCCAGAAAACACGGTGCGCATTTTTCGGGGACCCGCGGCTCGGGTGCGCGCCTTTGTCCGCATGACGGAAAAGTGGGGAGGTTTTCCTCCTCGTCGCCGCTCGTTAGTATTCACCACATTCAACGACAGATTACAGCATTTACATATGAAAAGAATTGAGCAGCACTTCAGCAGCACAACAGACACTTTGTGGCTTTCCGGGCCTCGCTGGACTGGAACAACTTTGGCCATGACACCCATCGACCGTTCCCAAAGTACCAGACACCAAATCTGGTTTTGAACGTGAAGAATGGCGTTCAACACAGGAAACAAATACACAGTAAACCTAAACAACTCGAGGACTCCTTATGAGAGTCAGCGGGTTGGTGTGAACGAGAAAAGTCAGTGTCCGAGAATAAATGCTGCAGCTGCGTCAAAGTAGCCAGATTTAACCAAGATAATGACGGAAATAAGGCGGCGTTGGTTTCAAAATAAGAGCACCAAAATATGCCCAGGCAGCTAAATAAAACTTGTAAATATATCCCATATTTTGTCCCCCCCAAAAGGTATTGTGGTTCAATGTTTTGATCAAACAATTATGTCCAAAATGTTCCATGTGATGAACAAAAACACAAATTACCAATAACAAATTTCTTTTGATATTCATGCCATGCTGAAAAAACACCAAAAAGATCCATCTTGAGTCTAATTGGAGTAATTACTATTTATAGTATTTGAATTCAAATTAAATCTGAGCCAAAATTAAAAAGTGAACAAAGAACTGCTGATATTTGCGAGTCAAAGATTTGATTATATTGATTTCTGTAGTCTGCCTCTTGTGAAAAGTGTTCACATGCAGTCAGGAAGTGATTCATTGATTAATCTGATTAATTGGTGTAAGTGTAGCGCGGGCAGCAGTGTCTTAAATGTCTCTAATCTCTAATTGCTCTTTGGTATTAAACATACCCAGCATTATATCATGGTAACACTATGTGCAGTTTATTGGAGACATCCATCAGGAATCATGGATAGTGGAGTTCCAGTTTATCAGCCATTAACATGTAATAATGTCAAAGTTGGCTAATGAACTCTCGTTAGTGAGACACCATCAACAAACATAAATTTAGTCAAGTAAGACTTATTTGACAACATTTCCTTTAAAGACTCAACCTTATTATGTGCACATTTTAAACTATACCTTAATATGTAAACTATAACAATAATCCCCACTGACATGTTTGCCATATAGCTTAATCTAATTTGTTTAGCTAATAGACTGTTTTACCAAGATGATGCTTGTGTATGCTTCAAGGTACTGATTACATGTATATAATTATTAAATGTTGATTAATTTCTTTAAATTCTTTCCTTTCCACAACGGGAAATTGTTTATTTTGAAAGTTTTGACCGGAAGCGTGTTTTTTCCCTGCTAATCTTGACACCGTTGAGATTCCTCAGTAAATTGCTACACTTGTTCTTACATCCCGGCGTCGTTATGCTATTAAAAACACATTCCCCCAGATGGAAGTTTTAAAGTTTCTGTTTTCCTGTGTAGAAAACTAAATGTATCGTCATTTATCATCATTACCGTGACGGTTAGTTTGACTCCGGTTATATGAGACCGACTGACGCGCGTTAGTTAGCTAGCTAACAGTTGTCAAAAGAACACAACGGCAGAAAAAGTTTTTAACGGTCGCGCTGGAGCACCTGGTTGAAGGTGGTCTCTTACCGTGGGCCAGGCGGACCAGAGTGGGCAGACGGAACTTGCTGACCACCGCGTCCAACGGCAGCGTCAACGGGCTCCAAGTGATCTCCGACAGGCTCGCCGACAGCTTCTCCATCCTCCCGGGTCATCACGCTACCGGTGATAATGGTGGTGATGATGATAGCAAAGATAACGAGGGTGGTGGTGATGAGGTGGAGAAGGGTAAGGGCGACGGTGGCGGTATAATGGCAAAGAGTTTCGCCATGTTTGAATGTGGGAAAGACGGAGCGCAGTCACAGCGCGAGCGGTGGGAGGGAGCGCGAGCCCTCTCTCTTTCTCCCTGTCCGTCATTCAGTTTGTCCAGCAGCACCACCACCCCCACACTTAACACGGGAAAAAGATGGCAAAGTCAGTCAAACTTGGATTTTTGTAGCGCTCGTCATTATAATTGAGCTCGTGCATCAAGCACAGATGTCGAGAAGCTTCGTTTTTATCTTCCCGAGCTTATTGTTTGATAACCTGTCCTCTCTTTTCACGTTTCCCTCATCAATTATTGCACTGGACAGAGGTTAACCTGAGCTGGTGTATGGGTTGTAAGTAATAGATGCAGGGATTGGTGTGTTTTCCAAGTGGAGTGGTAGTAGCTTCTATTTATTTTATCAAGTGATGTACTGAGATATATATATATATATATATATATATATATGAGTTTTATTTAAGTGTGTCTATTTTATGCAACTTTAACTCAAAGCCTTCATTTTTATTCCTGCAATATATTTATGGCACTGTTATAGTTGTCCCTCACCTTGCAGGCTAAGATTTCACATGCAAAACCCACACTGATCTGATAAAATGATATCTTCACAAGATAAACTTCACCGTATGATTCCCAGTACAGGGAAGAAGACAAAACAACATACCTCATGCTACAGAAAGGAGTTACAGGATAGCAGGATACTTTACTCTCCAGGCCTTATTAAGTCATTCAAATGAAACAATCTTCATAAAAATAACAACTATGTGGACCTACTCAAAACTCATATCTGATGAGGAGTTTGAATTAGATGTGGCTTCATTTTCAGGGGTCATGAGCTAAAGGTTAAGCTGCCAACAGTTAAATTCATCATGTACCATAAAACATGATATACAGACTGCATTAGCT
Source organism: Chelidonichthys spinosus (assembly GCA_029853015.1). Lineage (NCBI taxonomy): Eukaryota > Metazoa > Chordata > Actinopteri > Perciformes > Triglidae > Chelidonichthys > Chelidonichthys spinosus. The sequence goes on along the minus strand of CM056838.1, from coordinate 12,439,538 downwards.
AAAATAATCCAGTGCGATATACTTATACCATCCCTTAAACACCAGCATTGCCGGCATAATGAGTACTTTTATTTGATTTTTACTCTATGCACTTTGTAAATTCAGGAAACTGGCATTATAACCTAGGCACTAGGAGCAGGAAGCAACCATGACACCTCTCCCAGACACTCAGGCCAGACATGTATTTAATGATGTAGCATTGCAGTAGAACAAGTTCATGAACGCCCACACACCGGACTAGTATCTCACCCCTCCCGTCATCGATTCATCTCAGTCCCAAGACACCAATTCTGCAAAGACTACTGCATCTTCAGAATGATGTCATCAGTAGGCAGAGTCCAAAATCATATTTTTGGAGCCACCTAAGCTTGTGTTTGGGGAGATTTTGTGTCAAACACAACTGAGACACAACAGACAACAATATTCTAGAATGTAGAATTGACATTGATTTCAAACAATTGTGAAAACATTTGCTTTGTTATAAGATATGTCATGCCATTTTCTAGGCATCAGTATCACGTATTGATACTTTTAACATCCACATAGTCTAATCACTATAGCACACAGACATTGGTGCTGTTGCAGATGTTGAATCAGTTTATCCACCGCTTCATCCACTAAATTTCTAGCCTCAGGCAGGACTCTGGTCAACTCACTCAGTTCAGTGAACCAAACTGTAAACAAAAAAACAGATTCATTTGCTATCGATTTTGGCCAACAAACCATTTGTGATGCTACAGTCCATCATGCCAAAACCCAGATTGAGCAGTTCAAAAGAATTAGATCATTGATGTCGTTCAGAATGTCTCATGTTAAAGAGTTGAGTGTGCAGATGCAGGTGTTCATTGTTATCAAATGGGTTTGTACTATCAGTAATTGGTTATATTAGTAATTAGTGATGTCTGGCCTCCAGGAATGACCAACAACATCCACTCAAGACACAAATGGCTGTGCTCCATTTTATTCTGTTCAATCAGTTAAAACATAAACCCAAACTGTGATTCATTGGCTATTAATAACTCACCCATTCTCCCACAACTGCATATGCCAAACACTAAAATAAAAGTCTAAAAACGGACCACGTAATCTGGACTAACCCAATGTGCCATTGAACGAGACACAAAATGAGGATGTAGAGTAGGTAATTAAACGTATGGTTCATTGATGAATAAAAATATACTTTATATTCCCAACAAGTAAATCAGTAAAAACCAACAACAAAATAATCAAAGTTTTAGATAGTAACTTTATTTGTTTCATATTAACAAAAATTCCAATGTGAAGCTGGACTTCAGGACTAAGGATCGGGCATTATTTCACTACAGGTGCAGAGGTGGTCGGCAGGGTGGGAAACTCAATGAGAAGGCTCTGTGAAAAGAGAAGCACAAAATTGAAAATGTTTATTAACACAAATCTATTCAATAAACCCTGTCCAAGTAAGCATGAACAGACTTTAGACAAAGTCTCCCCCCAAAAAATAATTCAGCCAGTAATGACTCAATTAGCCGTTTGCCAGCAACATCTAGAGAATATGTAGCAGCACAACTGATTGCAGAATCTCCGGGCATAGAGGGACACACCTTTATATTCCCACTGTAATGAACAGCAAATTAGACAGCTCATACATTATTGAAAAAACAGATGAACAAAATCAATATTGCATATATCAGTCCTGCTCATTGATTGACCAGAATGGCCAACACACCCAGAGGTCAGGGGTCATTACCAATGATACAACACAATCTGATGGTAGACAAATGTATAATAGTCTCACAGTATATCTCTGCCCAACCATTTTAATATAATTTGAACAAACAAAATGTTTGGCTACTTACTGTCCTTCACAGCCTTATTGCCTAGAATAGAAAGAAACAGACGTTAGTCAGATTAACCTATTTACAATATATCTGAGTTACAGCTACTTACATTTAGCACTCGATTAATTCACACCGGCAAATTCAGCAATCTCATAAATCTCATAAAACAATATATTGCCGAGTACAGTTGCCTTTGTTGCGCTATACTGCGTGGTGTTTTTTGCAGATTCATGCAGCTCATCTCCTACAAAGAAGTGCAAAGCCCACTTTTCAACCTCAAACTATTCAAATTACTAAAATTTATGTCAACTACAATGATGTCAAATTTCGGTGTGGACGTCACTTTCTGTAATCAAAGGCCGACGAAATTACTCCGCAATCAGGTTGTATTGCCGAGTGCCGCTGAATTTGTGACATGCTGTACAAATCAGGACGTCTTGAACTCACCTCCATGGGAGACTTTGTAGTACAGGTATGCCATGATGCCAATGCCTGGCCACATCTCCTGGTACGCCTTTGAGTAGTAGGGGCCCATCTTTGCCCACCAACCTGCAAATGCGCTTCCAGCCATCTATGAAAAAGTCACAAGGGGCAGCGCTCATGTACAATGACAAACTCATAGCAGTCCATCAGAAGGCCTAGCCTAAAATGTCATGCATTGGAGAAAGACCACACCAAACTTAATTCACAAGTCTATCGATTAACTGGTGTGTTACTCTTAGGCTTACCTGGCTGGACTAATTTGCGTTATTTAATTCATCTTAAAAGCTCCTACTTTTGGCATAAAACATTGTTCATACATTAGACTGCACTAACGTTGCCTGAAGCCAAGAAACAACAAACATTCAGTTAACTTGGTTGGTTGAATGCTACCCTGACCCTCAGCTATGTCGGGCCTAGCAAATGACTTTGGACACCGAGGGCAATGCCGAAGAAAGGGGTAAACAAAACCCTAATTGCTAATATAGCGGAATTTCACTTGTATATTCTTAACTGTTAGTGCAATAAGAGACGTTTTATATTCTCGTTAACTTTACTGCAGATAACGCAACGTATTTGGCTAACCCTAATGTTAGTGCTAACGCTATCATTACAACCTCGAAATCTACCCACGTCGTCGTTACAAATAAATGTGTACACGTCGGTTAAACCTAGGAGGGGAATATTTAAAAGCAGACATGTAACGTGAGGTGATATCTATATCGTTTATTTAGCTAACTACTTCAATCAGTCAATGGAGCCGGGCTAGCCTATTAGCATCTTCTCTGGTGTACAACTAGAACGAAGCTAGCTAGCTAGCTAGTTGCCAGCTAGCTGAGTAACGTTGCAACTGCAGAAGAAGCATACAAAACCACAGTAAGAACAAATGATTCAGTTTAAAGTGCCTTCGTGAGGCAACACATGCTGTCTGTTATTAATAAAGTGGCTTTGCGTGTAGTGTGAACCCTTACTTTCTGAGTTTGTCACGCTGCAGTGAGAAGGTCAGGACTTGCTGCTGCTAAACGTCAAAGTCGTGGGAGAACTCTTCTTCTACTCAACTGTGTTGTAATTTCATACACGTTTGTTGTGTAGCGCCACCAAACGGCGGTAAACCATACATTTATTTGAGACCTGTCTAACTATCTTGTGGCTCCACCTTGAGGACGTGACCATCATTTTTATGTAATTTTAAATCTGGGGATTAAGTTATGCTCACAGATTCCGAATGAATTAATACAAACATATATTGAATAGTCAATAGTTAATACAACATTGAAGTACTTTACATAAATGCATTAATTAAAGTTCCATTCTGAGAATTAAATTTGATCTGTTTCTACTGAAACTACAATTTCCATCTGACAGTGGGGATGTGACTTAATCATTGTTCTGTCCAAAAAAAAAAAAGAGAGAAAAACATCATGGGACTGAAGCTCATTTTAGTCATTCTCAAAGATTCCTTCTGTTGCGGCCACTGAGCAAGAAAAACGGATATGGTTCCCAGAAATTCAAGATAAGGCAGTGTCATATTGGATGTATTGGTCAGTCATCTGAAAACACAAGAGGTTGTGGATATGTGTGCGCTCAGAGGCAAACAACTGGTCCTCTTGTTAGACCTTTAGAGTTGCACATTATGCTCCATGTCTTGAGGTAAACAAGAACTGACTGAAAAAAAGTATCATTACTCTGGTAGCAACCTCAGGCCTTTATGTCAAAATAGTGGGATACAAAATTGACACGTCAAATTGACAGTTTGATGACTGTCACATATTTATGCAATTCAACCGGATACCAGTTTCCACTGACAAGTTATTGGATCTTTTCTAATCTATCTTTTCTTAACACCTTGGACCTCGCTATGATAACCTTTTGAAAATGAGAAAACAAACAAAACACAACGCCTTACTTTCCTAGACTGTAATCATGATGTGTGTTTATTCCCCAACTGGTATGTTACACAGATTTAGACGAGTGGAACCATTTCTTTTTGGTGCCTGTGCCACTGCCACAACACAGGTGGCAGTATGAGGTGAGGGTGCAGCTGCTGCGTGGCTACAGACTTTCCACCAGCTCTGCCTGCTCTCCATAGTGAAACAACAAAAACACTGGCACTGCTCTCAAGGGTAAAATGGAACATGCTTTACTGTGAGTGCAGCATGTTTATCTTCTGGTCTCCTCAAAAGATCTCTGAAACAGACTGAGAGAGTAAAATCAGAATTTAATTTTTATTAAATATTGCATATTGCAGAGTCATGAGTTGGCACACGCCCTAAAGGGAACCTGAAACTGGTTCACATTAATGGGTCAAACCGAAGAACTTTCTCAGAGTCCTTGAGTGTCAACTGTCCCAACATAAGTAACAAGAATCAGCTTTTGAAGACGAAGACTTGGGATTTGAGATGCTGTTTTTACTTTGTATGAGAGCGTGCAGGAGGGAGATTTGTGCCTGTGGAGAGAGTGGGCGGGACTTTCCACTGTTGTTTCTCTTCACGCTCCAATAGACAAGAGGCACCTTGTTTCATTTATGAGCACCTAAGGCCGAGTCCTATTTGAAGGGACTCGACACGGTGAATCATCGCAGAGTTGTGCCAATATGAAAGGACACGGACAGAGGACATTCATTGCACATGCTACACACTCTACTGGGGCTTCATTGTGATTCAGCATGCACTAGCAGTCTTCAGTGACGACAGCCCTGCTACAGGTATGTTATAGATTTGTGACCAGGCCACCTGTTTTTGTATATCTACGTTATGTGGGCACTGGATCTTTGTATGCAGCAGTTACTCCTCCTCTTTGAGCTCTTTGTTCCAGCGTTTGCATGTGTGTGCTTGTATCTGTGGTGAGGTGTTGGGTGTGGTTGGGTGTGTTCTCAGCATGACTAACAGGCTGTGGAGGCGGCTAACTTAAATGTTTTGGATAAACTTTGACACACAGCAGTATTTACCCGTAGCATTTTTCTTTCTTTTTTCTTTTTTTCGGCAATGTGGATTTCTCTTTGGTGGACAGTTTCCTAACCCATGTCTCCTGGACCATCCTGAGGGTTCCTGCTGTGGTTGGAGGGCGACATGGCTTCAGGAGGAGCGGAGGAGGACGATGGAGGCATTCCATTGGACATTGACAATGTGCACATGCTCCTCCAAGGTCAGACTATTTCCATACTTTTGTGGCTGTTTTAACATGTGATGCGTTGTAGTACTATTTCAATGTGACTTGCATCACTCTGAGGTGACATATTATTTATTATAATTATTTCAGAACCAAAAGAAGTTCCTAAAAAGTGAAAAGGGCAGGTTAACTGTTAACGCTGGTTCAGTTACATGTATTATTATATCAAGAAATAATTGTGCCTGACTGTGAGGGGGAGGAAGTTATTCACAGGGTAACTTAACTAAAAGTGATCATTCTACATATACGTACTCTTAGCACGTTCAGTAATGTTTGCGTTAAATCAGCTCTACACATGTGAAAGGGGTCCTTATTTGACCTGAGAAAAATATTTACTGATGCCGTCTTACAATGGCTTGAAGCAAGAAGCTAATGTGGAGACGCCTCCCACTGGGCAAGTCAGCTGAACCGACACGGGTGGAGTCAAGTGATTAAAACGCTATTAAATACTAGCCATGTTCGTTCTGCAGGAAAAAAGACAAGGAACATTTTAATTAAAGTAATAAAATGCTTTGAGGTTGTAAGTGACACCAATAAACTCTCCAAGCTTGAAGTGGCCAGACAGGCAATTTTCTAAAATACTTGCTTCATTCTCTAAGCTGTCTGTCACTGTCTATAATACTGTAACAAGGAGCACCTTTATAATGTTATATATGGTAAAGGTTCATGTTTTAGTTTATTACCTCTCTAGAACCATGTATGTCCAAAATCCTCACACAGTGTGTGCATCAGTCTGTCTGGGTGTTCATCACCACTGAGTGTGTCTCTGTGTATAGTATCAGTATCTATGTCTGTCACTGTGTTGGACGCCAGCTCCCAGCCCGTAGCCTTAGCTTAAAGAGGAAGCCTGCTGCTCTGGGTCATCTATTGCTCACAGTTAGATGTTGGTTTAAGAAGAATCTTTACTCAATATGCACATGGATTTATTGACTTATAGTCATAAGCATGGAGGGCCAAAAAGTCCTGCAGTCCTCTGATGTCGGTGAGTAGCTTATGACCTACCGATATATATAGATTATATAGATTATATATATAGAGAGATTTTTTTTAAATTATTTTTATATATATAGTCATATTCAGGGGACTGAAACAACCCAGGGTTGCACTTTACTAATTTATTTCATCCAGATATGTGTTTCTTATGTTAGTCATCAACTATCATCTGAGAAAGAGGGTTTTAGTAGCCAGTACTTCATAACTGTATTAATGCCAGAGATCAGAAACCACCTCCATATAAATCTTGTTCTGAATGCATATAGATCACAATTTGTTTGTCCGTTTGCTTAACAGTGGAGCATGAGCAGATTCAGAAAAGGACGTTCACCAACTGGATAAATGCTCAACTCTCTCAGGTATGTTGAGATATATTTATGTGTGATGCTTATAGGCTTATGGATATGAACATATTGTTGCATTTGTTGAAGAAAACAAGAAACTGCTCAGTTTCAAACAGATTTAGATGAAAAACAGGTTCAACATGAAACCAGGCCATGCAGATTTTATCATCAGTGACCGCTGCACAATTAGATTTGTGTCCGACTTCATCCCGACTTGCTCTAATGTCACACAGGCAATGATAAACATACTAAATGTATGATCTCTGGAACTCACGGTACCTTTGCAAAGGTGCGCTGTATTTTTCTCACTAGCCAATCAGAGGAGATGGGGATTTTTCAGGAGGGGGGCTTAAGGAGAGAAGCACTCAAATGGACTGTTTAGACAGAATGTAAAATCCAGCTTTATTGATCAAACAGAGTGGAGAAAGGTATGTTTTTAAAGCATGTAGAAATGTGCCATTTGAAACACAAACTAGAAGTTTGAATCTGAAAATGAGCCCTTTTAGATTCTCTTCATGTCGGCCTGTTAAGGTTCAGGAAAAGTTAGAGATATTTTTTCTTCTGTATTTTCCAAAATCTGCCTTTAATTTGGGAAATGACACAAGCATTGAAGTGGAAGTTAAAGTGTTGAGAGAATGATGTATACGTGTTGCTGTGTTCGGGCTATAAATCCTATCAAGCAGGACATAGACATGCTGACTCATCGTTCAGACGGTGAGGTGCAGTGCAGCTCATCGAGGATCTTGTTGGAAAGAGACCTTGAGCTGCTTGTGACTGGATTAAAAATAGGTGGTTCAGTTAAGGTAATTTGAATCCAGCCACCTCTTCATAACCTCATGTCCTTACGACTGCGCTCTAAAACCACTGGTTCGTAACCTGCCATCTGTTGCACCAATCCAGTCCACTGACAACGTTCGCTGTTGTGACTCAGCCTAAAGCCTTAAACCAGTTTCATGAAAGACAGAATATGAACACTCTGACTTTTTGTAATGTTTGTAAAGCGACTTTAAAAAATCATGTGTAAATAAATTATCAAAATTTGATACACCGTATTTTTAGTGTTTCCCAAGTAGAGCACATTTCCATGAAATCATTTTACTTCCAGTTACATTTAGATTTTCTTCTGTGGTTTGCAAAAAGATAAATATTTCAGAAAGTATTTTTCCATCAACCTTTTGCTTCTTTTACACTGAACAACTTCCTGTTTTGCATTAAATGATGCAAGAAATGGTGCTTATTTGATATCATCAAATGAATCCTTTTACAGAGATGCCCTCCCTCATTTGTGTCGGACATCTTCTCTGACCTCAGAGATGGCTCACAGCTGCTGGACCTGTTGGAGGTGATGAGTGGCCAACCTATGGTGAGTTTCTACAGTGTGCTTCTGTTATTAGTGAGTTGAATAGATTTCTAATTCCTAAAAAAGGAGCCCAAACAACACAAAAACATGCTACAATGAACCTTGTTTACACAATTACGCTAACGTTGTAATTCCTCTCCACAGAAAAGACAAAGGGGCCGAGGGCTTTTCCAGAAAAGGGCCAACATTGACACAGCACTGAACTTTCTCAAGAAAAAATCTGTAAGTTTCTGCAAAAAAAACAAAAACAAGGCACCTGAATGTGTGTTTAAATGTATCATTTCTTGTGTTTGGTTGGTGTAGATCAAATTAGTAAACATAAACATCCCAGATATCATAGATGGACGGCCCTCCATCATCCTTGGACTCATATGGACCATCATCCTCCACTGTCATGTAAGTAGCAATGAAAACATACTAACCAACTGCTGCTATTGTGAAGAAGGAAAGAGGAGGAAAAGAAGAAGATCATTTGACATCCAATATATTGTTTTACTATCTCCGTTTTAGATTGAGGAGCTGGCCAGCACTCTCTCCTACAGTTCCTGTCATTCCTCCCTCGACTCTCTGGCCAGCCTGGACTCCTGGTCTGGCAGTCCAGTCCCAGCCAGTCCAGCCCCTGCAGGCCGGGCGTCACCACTCCACAAGCGCTTTCGAATGTCCGCCAAGAAGGTCCTGCTCATGTGGGTCAGGGACCAATGTAAAAAGTGAGTTATTCACTGTGTATGCTTAAAACAAAGCCATGTCATGTGTTTAATTTATGGAAAAGGATGGGTGTAAGTAAAAGAGGTGGTGGCCATCATGGTGGCTCCTTACTATTGGGACTTCAGCGTGTTCTATACCTTGCTGGATTTCCATGTTTCTCTAGTTTTTGCATGATTTAACTTGGCCATTGTCATCCCATAAGACAGACGGTATTAGAAAAAGACTGTTTTTCAAAGCATATGAACATGCTCCAGCAGTAACCCCAAGTACAAGTTTGAACCTGAGCATGATATGTACACTACTAATCCTAAACTCCTTCTTCTTTCTTTTGCTTTGTTTTTTATTCTCCGCCTGTCTCTCTCGCTCCAGGGTCGGTTGCCCCATCAGTGTGAAGAACTTTAAGTCCAGCTGGAGAAGTGGAGAGGCCTTCTTGGCCATCCTGTGTTCCCTCAGACCACAGCTGGCTGATCTCTCACTGGTCCAGTCCAGAACCAACCAGGAGAACCTGGAAGAGGCGTTTCACCTGGCAGAGAGGGAGCTCCACATCCCCCGCCTTCTGGAGCCCCGGGGTGAGGCTTACTCAGTAGTATTGTTGAGTAGTTCTAAAGAGTATATCTCAATCAGAGGATTCTTGATTTTATTTCAATAGAAACCTTTGACTATGGTAGTTATGACCATTTTCAATGGATATTACCCTGTTCACCCATTTTACCAAAGAACTTTACTGTGTTAACTTGTGTTAACTTTCACCTTAGATGTTGATGTTAAAGACCCTGATGAGAAGTCCATCATGACCTATGTGGCCCAGTTTCTCCAGTACTCCAATGACATGCCAGCACCTGATGACCATCTGCAGGTAGGCAGAGTCACTTTGACTGGACTTTACTGCAGAACTGATTACAAGTTCAGAGTACAAGTCCGGCTGTTTCCTGATGTCTTCCTTCCCTCTTTCAAGCTTGATCCCCTCTCTTGCATGAAGCTGAGGCTGTAATTGATTCTCCCTGTTCTCTTCTGGTGGCGGTGCTGTAGCTGTTTCCTCTGGTCCAGCCCTTTTCTCCCTCACCTGTCAACTTGCCCGCTCACTTCACTCCAGCAATCGCTGTCTCGCCGCTACATCAGGTAGCTCCATGCCAAGCAAAGAAGCCCTACTTTTCTTCTTCTTTGTCCATTCTGCAAATTGTATTGACTAACACATCAGCTGTTATGAGATACATGGTTATTCCTGCAGGTTATTTTTCTAAATGTCCGTTGCTGTTTCCAGGGGTCAAAATAATTGCTCTCAGTTGAAACATACTGTTTAGGTTAACCGTTACACATATTTCTTACACTAATCATGCAACTTTTTTCAAGTGTAGTAACTGAGCGTTTTCATTTTGAATAAATAGGTCTCCTCCAGTGAGCGAGCACTAGAGGTGACTTCCTGGCTGCAGCAATCCTACCAGGAACTGTCAGACGCACGGACGGCGACAGAGAAATCAAGCTTTGCAGAAAAATATCATGTAAGAGAGCTGAAAGAAGAAAGCATTCACCGGTGTGTAGTATTTTGTGTAGTTGTATAGTGGTCAGACGTTTTCCCTATGTTTGGTGCGTCAGGTGTTTCAGAACCTTGCTGCCTCCTTCGCTGAGCAAAGGAGGCCGGTGATGACCCTCCTTGCTGCCATAAGACGCTGCCCTGAGCTGAGCCAAGAGCAGTGTGCTCTCAGAGCAGCGTGGGATCGTCTGGAAACGGAGGTGAGGAAATCCTTGCTCTCTTATTGCATCCTGTGGGGTGTTTTTATTCATTAAATAGCATAATGCAATAAATAGTGAGGAAAAAATGTGACACGTGCGTGCTCCCAAGTTAGCTTTCTCTCTCCAGATGAATGAGAAATGCTTCGAGAGCTCTCATCAGACTATAACCAGGTTGTGTGTTTGCGTGTCATTCCCCCAGCTGCAGAGATGTAAAGCCGACCTGGACTCAAGCCTTCCTCCTCCTCTGGACTCAGTCGTCGCGTGGCTGCAGCGGGCAGAGGCGTCGCTAACAGAAGATGGAGGAAGAGTGAAAGATCATGCAGATGCTGCTAAAGAAGCGAGAGCTCAACAAGACACGCTTAAGGTTATTTAGGGCAAACGCATGAACAGACAGCATAGCAATGTTTTGAGACGTGAAACTTCTAATAATCTTATTTGCTGTTTTTTTTTTCAGACTTTAATTAAAGGAGATGAGCCTCCATCGTGAATATCCTCGATACCTACCACAACGTGGATGACTCGGGGAACGTGGCTGTGCCCCATGAAAGGTTTGAGGACATTAAAAGGAGGTGCGTGGCAGCTGTTCTACTTCTGTTGTTACTGAATTGTATTAATATTCCAACATGCACGCTAAAAGCCAGAAATCTTTAAAGGTATAATATTTTAAATGTTATTTTCTGACTGTGTCATGTCAGATACGTTCTAAAGCACATATAAATATATATAATAATATTCACACCTCCTCACAAACCTGTGGGAAGGTTGAATTAATGCAGCATAATAATGCATTAACACCTTTTTCTGAAAACAGCTTAACTAATGTCCGAGTGACAGCCAAGTATCAAGGGATCAAGTTGGAATACGAGGAATCTCGTCACACCGTACTGGATCTCCTGGGCCGCATCAGTGCTAAGATTCAGACCTGGAAAGCTCCCTACACGTCTCAGGAGGCAGTACTTCTGCTTCTGCAGGACTGGCATGTATGTATCTAAAAGAACAGGAGTCTTGTTGCACCAGTTCCAGAAATGGGAAATAAGAAAGAATGGCATAGTATAAAACTATATTTATAAAATGTTATACTCTTGGCATTTAGTTGAAAAAATAGACTGAGATCTGATAACTGTAACCCAGCAAATGTTATCACATCTTTGGTTTGTTGTCTAGGAAACAGTGGAGCGCCAAGGACTGCTTTTAATTCTGATGGACGCTCTGCAAAACCTGAAGGAGAGGGCGCTAGCTTACACCAGCAAGGCCGCGCTGGGTATGAGCTAAGTGTGTGTTTGTGTAAAGAGGTTTGTAAGGATACAATTCCAGCTTACTCTTTGATGAAAGGCAGAGTAGGTCATCTGGAGAAAAAAAACAAAAAAACCCAGAAACTTTGAAGGCATCACAGAACCGCAAAATCCCGCCGCCTTCGTTCAGACCTCTGTTCAAAGCCACTCCCCCTGAACGCCAAACGAGGCCTCGAGATCAGAAGAGTGCGCGTAATCAGGAAGTAAGCACTGACAGACAGGCAGGCCATCCAATTATTTTCTCTGGCCCGACTTTTTTGATTGGACGGGGTTTTTACAGTCCTGTCACGGCCACAGATGTCATTTTAGAAATGTTTTTATGTCAGGGTGTTTCATTTATTCATTGTTTTCGGTATGTTACGAGGATTACAAGTAATATATCAAAAAGTGTTTGTGAATAGAATCACCTACTCAACCTTTAAGACTGTATTTTTAAGAGGGAAGACTTGACCTCTGCTGACTCTTCTCTCCCCACTCACGTGAAGATTCCCAGCTTGTTCCTCGTCAGGTGAAGGAAGCAGAAAATGAAGCTGAACTGGTCTCGCGGGCTGTCACGGCTGTGAGAGGGATTATGGCTAAAGCGGCGTCTACGTGGGAGACTTACAACAAGTGTCTTGCTTCTCTACACACATGGCTGGCACAGAAGATAGACTCACACGCCCAGATTCCTCCTGTGGGGATGCAGGTAACCTCTTATCTGAAATCTGTCAATAAATAACTCACACAACAGATACCGGTGTTGCTCTCACTAGGAAGTGCAGTGTGTTGAAAGCTGAAATCCCAACTATTATTTTGGTTTGGGTAGGACATGAGTGAGTGGACGTCATGTCAGGCCGAGTTAAACGAGGCGGGGAACTTACTCATTGAAGTGACAGAATCTTCAACAAGCCTCGCTCTGGCCGAGCAACTCAGCAAGGTCAACATGCAGTGGGCCGAATGCATCAAGAGGACAACGTTTGTAAGTATACGGTGCAGTTAAGATGAACACAAATCACTCCTAATGTCATGATTTGAAGAATTACTCAGAAACTGTGTCATGATTTATTAATTTCATTTTGAATGCGACATAAAAGCTAACTTTAGACGGAGATAAATATATACGGACACAGATAAAGGTTGGTAGTTTTGAAATGTAATAGGTTACACATTACTAGTTACCCTGTTAAACATTATTTCAATTACTTCACTAACTTACATTTGATTGCTTTTCGAACAAATGTTTTAAACTGGGCAATAAAGCTGAAAAGTTCTTAAAACAAAGTTAACCAGCCAGTGTAAACCTCACAATCGTACTCAGAACTGATTACTGTAAAACCGTTATTAAAATGTCTCAGTATAACTTGAATTACGATCGGAACAAAGCCACAGCATGAATGTTGTATTTTAGATATTTTATTTTGCTTTAGCGAAAAGAACATATTCAGATGGAACCTCTTTGTAATCACCAACATTGTGATTAGTAACTGCAATTTGATCATTTATTTTTCTCAGTGAGGGATCTATTTTTTTAACTGAATTGAGTCACTCTGTTACATGTTCTTACTCCCCAACACTGCCAGTCACAAAGCATCTCTTTCATAGGAAGTATCATCAGAGCCCATTGTGGGCCTTCAAACGGTGCATTCACTGACCCAGGAGGCCAGCTGTCTACTGAGGCAGCCGCTGGAGGTTTCTTCAGTCCCACTGAAGGCTAACAGGCAGAAATTACAGGTTGGTAAAGATGCATATTAAAGCGTGAGTAGATCGAAATCAGCAGCAAAACATGGGCATGTTTCTTAAATCTTTCCACACCTTAGCTAGTCTGTCTTTTTTGTTTCTTGTCCCTATTATTAGCTACTGAGTAAAAAGATGGCCGAGGTGGATGTTTCCTCTCTTAGTTCATCTCCTAACATTCAAACAAGCCACACAGAGGACCTCCAGCAAAACCTCCCACAGGTACTCTGCTGCCAAAACTCTCTGACTGACTGTTATGAATTTAAACAGGTCTTGTCGTTCTTCCAGTTTTGAACGAAAACCATTTGTGGAGCTTTATTAAACCGGTGCACAGGTGAGCACACAACCACTGCTGTCCAATATTGGTATAAAACTACAAAGAGGAAATCTATTATCTGGTGTATGTAGTGCTGCTCTCCCTATGATGAACTAAGTATGGGTTTCAGTTCTGATTAGTTGTATCTGTATGACAGATGCTTGCTGAGGCAGAGAGGAGCTGTGGAGAGCTGCAGCGGGCTGCGTCCAGGCTGGAGGGCCGTCTGGCTGAGCTGGACCACTGGAGCACAGATGCTCTGGACTGTTACCAGCAGCTAAAGGGGGAAACACACAGAGGATGCTCTGCATTGGAACCTATCACGAAAGTCAGCAAACCAAAATTTGGTGAAGTCGGCCCCAGGTCTTTTGTCCCTGCTTGATCTTTTGTGCTCATTATTGTCTTGTCTGTCTAGGCGCTGGTATCCAGAGGCTTGCAGCTGGAGAACCAGGTTGTAGCTGAGGGACGAGATTTGCAGGACCTTGTGGCACGAGTACAGAAAATGTCTCCTCTACATCACCTCAGTACCTCTGGCATGCAGGACCGGATCTCCGAGGCAGCCTTGCACTGCCGGGTGAGTTAAATCAATGTATGGTAGCAGTTCTTCAGCAGTTACTCATATTTTTATTGGAATGATTTTGTATATGTTTAACTTTTTTTAGGAGATTCTTGGAATGTTTAGTTCCCTTGGGTTTCTGCGACATGTTGAAACAGCCGGTCAGACACAGAGACAGCCGGAGGCAGGGCTATTTGTTGTAGCCAGAAGCAAACATGTACAGCAGATTGGGAATATGATGCTGCAAACCCAGGACGCACATCTGGTTTCACCTGAGATTCCATCTCAGACGCCTCAACAAAGGACCCAAATGAACATGCGGGATGAACCAACCATTGTCATACCCCATGTCAAAATCCAAACGCTGCCTCAGCCGCTGGGGGAACGGTACCTCACATTCACCTCCTCTTTCTCGACCTGTAAAAGAAGCTGAACCTGAATCCATGTTTCAGCCTCAGTCCCTTTACACATCTCACGCTCGAGCTTCAAGTCTGATTCTGTCTAAACGGTTGCCAAGTCCTGTCCCAGAGGAAGAGGAAAGCTCATCTCCTTCTGGGACACTCACATGCAAGTCTATTCTAAGAGGGCAACCGCACACTGTAACCTCACCACAGCCACCGGTTATGGTCCGCAGTGAAGTTCATGCAAAAGCCCGGTCAATGGGGAGGAGCAGACTGGAGAAGGCCAGGTTTCGTCTTCAAGAACGCATCCAACAAGCCATCAAGTTATTCGGTGTCAAAGAGATTTCTGAGTCACAGGCCAAGAAGAAACAGGTACAGTTTAAATATTGAATGATAGAGATTAAGAAGGACATCACTTACTTTAACTGAATAATGTCAAAAGAATGTAAGCTCTTATTAAATCAATTTGAATAGTGATTAACTTCAATTAATAATCTGTTATTATTTCAAAGTCTTTATATTCAGATTTTTCATTTGCCAAAAATCCACTTTTGTTTGAGATATTTTGAAGTGACTGTGAAACCAGCTTTCTACTGACTTGTTGCTTATCAAAAAGCCTGAAACAGAGCGATGCTTGTCATGCTGCAACATCCAGACCTTGGAAACTCCAAATTAAATCTCAGGAGATCCAATCTTTAGGTCTGTGGTGTTCTGCTTTGCATAGCTGCTAGTTTTGTTTGTGCATGTTTGCCCAGCTTTGTGTATTTCTCTGCAGAGAGCTTTAAAGATTCTGCAGCCCGCTATCTTTGATGAGTTCCTGGGTGCTGTGGAGGGCTTTGGGGCCTTTTGCACAGGGCCCCAATACCAGGACTTGATGCTCCTCTCTGACTCGGTCAGAAAGCAGTGGGAGGTATGACGGAAACTTTACACAGAAAACTCTCAGCGAGAAAGCGACATAAGTGTCTATCTATTTCTTAAAAATGATAAATAACATCCAGTTAGGTTTAATTTAAAGCTACTATGAGGAGCTTTTGTTTTGTGTTGATTTTCAGAAAAAAGTGGTAGTTCTGAGCACCAGATTCCCTTAGAAAACCTGTTATTTTACTGCAGCAGGTTTTAATAATCCACAGTGGGCTGGTTGTTGCTGGACCCACTGAAGTCTAATCTGAAGAAGTTTCTTGTGAACCTGCATGATTTCCTCACGTAGAATCCAATCCGATGGCAGATGACCAGCATTTAAAATAACTAGCTGATCTTCTGGTAAACGGTCTCATTTAGATCACATAGAGGCATCTGTCATAAATTCAGACTGTTTCATAACGAGTAAAAGTTCCTCACAGTAGCGTTAACTGTTTTACTTACATCTTACTTTTTTGTTTATCTTGTAACACTGTAGCACACACTCATAAGAATGTTCGTTTTAACATTAACAGCTATGATATACCATGATGACCTGGTACCACTTACAATTTCCCTACACATTTCCATTAAAAATGCAAGTTTCTGCTTGTTTGTGTCAAACCCAGGATGTGTGCAGAGAAATTGCCACCTTTGTTCCCATCTTGTGGTCTAAGATCAGAGAAGGAAAGCAGTCACTTTCTGTTGTCCAATGTGAAATGCAAACTAACACTCTGCACGAAGCCACTGACCAGACTGAACATGACTCTTTGCTGCAGCAACAGGTATTCGTCAATAACTCCATAACATGGCATTAACATCTGAATGTGCGGTGTGGCAAACTGTATGATTTGGGGCGAAGATCAGAAAGTTAGGCCTACATGATTTTAGTTTCTTAGAAGTTCACATCCCTCCTTCCAGGCCATCATGGACGGAGCTGCATCAGTTGAATCACTCCAAGATCTGTGTGAAACACTCACACCGGGGAAATCCTCCTGCATAGCAGCAGACCAAGTGAGGGGATCAGATGAAGCACAGGAAACACCACCCAGTGACACATCGCTGTCATCTGACTGGTAAGCTAATGCCAAGGATGTACATCATGAGGTGTAGACATGACCGCATTTGAGAGGGACAACATGTTTTGTCGCACGTTCTGCTCTGCTCTGAAGCGAAGGTCATGCAGAGGTTATTCCTTCAGCACTGGACTCATTTAGATTTGTGTTATGACTTATTCTCAAGTGTAACAGTGCTCTTATTAACAATTGATGTTATTGAAAATCTGACCCTGAAAAGTGTCTATTTGAGAACTATATGATGGATATTTGTGTTGATAAAACAGTGGTTTTAAAATGTATAATTTTGCAAACATTTCTCCACTTAAAAAGATCATATTTTGATAGATGTCATAACTCAAGGCAAGATTGAGTGCTTGATTTTCTCCAAACGGAGCCTTGTAATCAATTAAATGTCCTTGATTTTGCTCTCATAAGCTATTTTGTGGACAGCTACTATTTCAAATGTAAGAGATATATTATTAAAATATTATTTAAATATTAGATTTGAAAAAATATTTGTCAGAAAAGGGGCCTAACAGTTGGACAGAAAGTTGTGGCTTTCTTTATTGAAGTTTATTGTATCGTAAATTGTGAATTTAGGTTAAACTGCATCGTTTAATTGAAGCAGACAGCATATTTATTAACAATCGTCACCCTGTAATCCTTCAAGTCTATTAATCTTAATGAGATCCAGTAGGACTGAGTGGTTCTAACTGACTGGCCCCGACCTCCCCCTGATAAACCTTTTAATTACTCAGCAGGGGACGGCCGCTCCGGGGAAACGCCCCGCTGAGAGAGACTGGTGTGTCCGCCGACGCACAGCGGAGCAACAGTCTCCCACAGGAACAAAGCATGGATCGCCCACAACAAGACCTCCCACCTGTGTGCCGTGTTGCTTCAGTGCAGCTCTATGGTGATGCCCTCCAACTGCGATCCCAGGATGTCCCAGCAACAGAGAGGTCGGGGAAAAGGCTGAAGCCCTCACTTCTGGCCAAAGAGCAGCCACTGACAGCTCGTCTACTGCACATCACAGGGAGCAACCAGCAAACCCAAGCTCATATACAGGTATTGTTTTCCTTGACCTCGTCAGCTTTGTGGGCTCCAGAAACAACTATCAGCATTTTTGCAACTCTCTGTTGCAACCAGACAAATACAACACATGACACTTATACTTTACATCACAGAAAGAAGGCTCATAGTCATAACATGGATACAGTCTATTATTGTAAATCCTAGACATCAGTGTTTCTATACATTGAGATGCTGGAATGGAACGCTGATGCTAAAGAAGACAAAAAAGTAAAGGCAGATTTGTTTGATTCGTAAACACAACCTTCAAAGTTGGCTTTTCTTCCCACTGCTCAACCCCAGAGTCACTCTTGTTTTGTCCGCTTGGTGTTTTCGTTATATTTGGGTTTTTTTCGTTGCTGTGTCCGCCATTTTGCAACTTCTTCTTGGATGCATACAATCTAGCACCGGATCGCAGAGACCAAAGAAAAGATCCAATTACAGACACCACCACACAATTATAGTGGATCATAAGTGAAATGATTGAGAGGGATCATTTTATGAGCCTATACATTGTTTCTTTAAGTTTTTTTGGTCCCTAAAATACAGAATCTTGCAACAATAAGTCAGCATTTCTCTTATAAATGTTTTGTCTGTGCATTTTTGATATTTGAGTTTGATATGAGACGGATTTTTGCTGAAACCAAAACGGTAACACAAAGTAAAATGCCATGAAGCTATATAAAATAATGCTATGTAGTTAGATATTGTATGTTGCATATGTTACTTATCCTAAATTAATCTTATTTACTTAATACATTGCATTTATAGTGGACTTTATTTAAGTCTCCCTTGTCAGAAAAAAAGCCAGCATTTTCATTGGCTGTGACTGACCTGTACAAGTCACAGCACCAGCTGAGGGCATTAATCCTCAGTAATTGGATAGGCTCGCTCGCCGCCGCCATCTCTTCAACTGTTACCAAGAGACTTTCCCACCTCTTAGGCGGTTGTCAGCAGCAACACTGTGGAGACCAAGCAGGAGGCAGAGTGGACCGTCATCCCAGAGACAGCTGCCCCCTCACAGGAAGAGCACTCCTCCAGACAGGAAGTGCTGGAAAGGTAAGGGTTCATATCTTAGTTCTTATGTCTGTTGTTTGAAGAGCTGCGTAGAGTTAGACCTGACAGAGTAGAGCAAAATAACATAATCCAAAATTGGAATCTATCTTTAGCTTTGAGGAAGTCATTTGGATCAGCAGCATCCTCTTAAATGGTCTGCCATCGACCATGTTTACAGATATATTTCATCTTTTATTTGTCCATTTTATTTTAATTTTAAGTTTTCTTTTGTAAAAACATCACTGCAGAATATCATTTCACAAGGACTGTAAGTGAGATATAAAATTAGTTTCAAACCTTTAAAGCATCTCACCTTAAGGTCCATTGTTTAGCTGGTTGGGAGTTTTCATCACAGCATCGTCATCAGCAGCAGGAGAGTTTGCCCAGTTGCCATGGAAACCTACATAAAAAAAAAACTTTATTTTCTTCAAGCACTTGTCATCAATGTTGACTCCAAAGTTGGGTTTCAAAGTGTATTCTTGACCTTGGAAAAAACTATCTCTCGTCATTTCGTAGTTGTTTATCAGCTGATCAGCTGATGGAGTTAACTAATAACCACACTTTAGTACTATAAATAATACCAACTCATTCTTTACTTTGGTTTCTGTCAGGCTGACATCCCTACAGAATACTGCTGACCTGATGGCACTGATCACAGAAAAGCTGGACGGGATCATCAGAGACCCTGTGGACATCTCCTCCTTCAACTTGGCCGATCTCAGACTTGTGTCTGATTTAAAGGTACATCTAAGCGTTCTTCAAACGATTAACGCTGTGAAATATGCTAACATAATCATCCATCTCTTGCCTTACCCAGGACATGGATGACAGACTGCGGTCTGAACTGAGAAAGCTATCAGAACGAGGCGCTGAAGAGGAAAGACGAGGGCCGGAAGCCACATCCCCTTCATCCCTCTGCCAGGCTCTCCACAACAGTGTCAGTCATCTTGAGCGGATCAGACAGCGGCTGGAGAATGTTCAATCAGCTGCCCAGGCTCTGGATCGCTTCCTGGCTACAGTGAGGGAAGTCAAGGCTGAGATTCTGACCCGGCTGGCAAACCAGGACCGCAACAGGCCGCAAAATGAGGCAGACTGGGAGCAGGAGAGGAACTCTTGGCATGCAGCGATGCAGCAGAGGCTGCAGACTGCTGTAGTAGAATCCGATAGCGTGGACAGCATTTTGAAAGGAGTGGGGATGACTCTGACCATGGATGGTGCAACAGTGACATGCCAGGAGGTGGTGACATCACTGTCCCAGCAAGCCGTGGACCTAGAGAAAAAGCTGAGGAGAGCCAGAGAAAGGGAAGAAGAGTTATTTCCAGACGGAGGGGAGCAAATCCAGGAGGGGAATCTTATGGAGATACATCAGACAATCACTGGGGACGATTCAACACAGCAGGGGGAAGCAGAGAAGCAGGATCACCCCACTCCAGGGTCCGAGGCCAAAAGGAGTAGGCTGGAAGGAGACGATCATACAAAAACACAAAAGGTGGATGAGCACAAGGCTCAAACAAAACAGTCTGAAGGGGGTGACTTAAAAGCCGAGGACCAAAGAAGAACAGCTAACCAGGTGAAGAAAAAGGGAACCGAGAAGGAGCGTTTCGTCCAGAGAATTGCCTTGTTAAGCGTTCTGAGAGAGATAAGGGGAACAGCTGAGCAGCTGAGGTTACAGGAGCCCACCCTGCCTGCTCTGCAGCACAGGTACACACAAAAAAATCTAATCATTTCTAGTGTCTGTTAGACTTCAGCCCATTATATTATACCTATGAATCATGATTTCTCTCTAAAACGTCTCTACACAGCTGTTATTATACATAATATTGCATACATGCAAATATATTTCTGTATCTACTTGTTGCAGCAAAATGATGCTTAGAATTAAAGATTGTTTTTATTCCAATAGAATCGTAGAATCGTTATTTAATGGTGCAAACATTGACTGACTTGTATGCTAAAACAATAATAACATGTAATCCCCCTGTCCACTGTGTAAACTCACGATTGTTTCGTCTCCTGCAGGACACGTGCATTGACAGAGCTGGAAAGTCGTCTTGCTGTCCAACTCGCTGAGCTGCAGCACTTACAAGATAGATCCTCACAATCAGGAACCCCCGATGTGAGCTACACCAGCGAGGTGGAGGACGTCTACGAGGAGGCGACCAAAGCTGTTACTGAACGGTAAAGGGAGCAGTTTGCTGTTTACTTCTATGTCAAACTATAGTGTTTTGCTGAGTTTGGTGCATGTGTGTGCTGTATTCTGGGTCACATACAGGCTGGAGCAGTGCTACACCCTCACGGAGCTCGTGAAGAGGTTTCAGAGCATCCACGGGGAGCTGAGTGGGACACTGCAGAGGGCAGAAAGCACCATCAGGGATCAAGCCTCCTACATGGGCAAAGACAACCTGCAGAGACTGCATGCAAAGGTATAGTATGCACTTTAATTGAGGTGATGAAGCAAGGCTTTGTAGGTTTAGGTTGTTGTGCAGTCATTTCATTATTGTGTCCCTGGTCAATCATCGGCTCTGGTTTCTCATTTGTTGGCTGAGTGTGTTTCATATATTGTGTTTGTCTGTGTGGTTTCTCAGGTAGAGGAAACAAAAGTAGAGCTGAATGGTCTCGGCGACCGCATAGAGGAGATCCGCAGTGTCTGCAGGCAGCTTCACACTCATCTGCGTCAGATCCCAGAATGCACCATCTTCCCATTTGAGGACGAAGCAGATGCTCTCATGGACCGCTGGCTGGATGTGAGGAACTTTTAAGTTTGCAACTTTTTTTTTTTTAACATATCTTTAAACCTTTTCTCTTATTATTTCTTGTGTAAGTTTATCATATCTTAATTGATAAAAATATGCTTTGTTGTTTTTTTTCTTGCCTTTTTAGGAATGTTGTTTAAAAATATTTTGTCAAGCCAATGTCGAAGAACATATGTTTAGCTCTATGTACCGTTATTAAAGCAGGGTTTACTATACAAATAGTGTCTACCCTTTTGTTACACGTGTTGCTGCTCCCATATGTAAACTAAAGCATTGTATTTTATTGCCAAATCGAATTTCAAAGGTTTAATGCTGAGTTGGGTTATGTGTTGTAAGATGAGTGCTAGCATTCATTGCAACTCAAATCCTTGCAGATATCAGAAAGAACAGATTTCCACCTTGAAAACCTCCACCATGGCCTGACTCTGTGGGGTGGCATCATCCAGCTGGGAGCAGAGGTGGAGAACTGGACCGCCAATAAAATAGCAGTATTTGCTGAGAGTCCGTCCTTCCAGACGGACGAAGACATCAGGGCCTTGCAGGTAAAACTGTCTTCCTGTTTCTTTCTGTAATACACGGGTTAACACAGGACCTGCCTGGACTCCTGGAACGGTCATGTTAACTAGATTCTTACAGTTGAACAATGATCAGCTCTCTCTACATGTCTCCAGAATGAGATTGTGACCCAAGAGGAGAATATGGAGCGTTTCCACCATAAAGTCACTGAGATTCAGGCGCTGCTGGAGAGCACAGAGCCCCCTCTGGAGCTGCAGGTACAGCATGTCGCTCTTCATCAGTAATGTCTTCATCAGGCTGATATGTTGTTGACAGATACGGCTGATCAGATTGGTTTCTTGATTTGTTTCTCTAGGTTGTGGAGACTCAGACGAGGAAGAAGATAGAGCAGCTGAAGGAGCTTGTTTCCGAAGCTGAGGACGTTTACAGGCAGATGGTGGCTGCTAAGGGACAAATTACTGCCAGGATGGGTGAATGCTTCAGCTCCCTCCAGAAGATTCAGGACTCCCTCCTCACTCTCAGTGCTTCAGATGCTGCAACAGCCCTTACTAAACTTAAGGTAAAATAATATAGATTTAGTTTTGACATTGATAGCTGAAGCTTTAAAATGCTAATCGCTAACAGTGACTCGTGCCTCTCTACAGAATCTACTCTTTGAGCTCCAGACGCAGGAGGAGCAGGCGGAGAGTTTGTTGGAGGATCTGCATGTTATGGCCTCAATAGTGAGTCCAGTCAGCCTACAAAGTCTGTCTGACGATGGGACTCGGCTGCAGGATGAAGTCAGAAATGTCCACCAGCTCTTCTCTGAGGTGGAAGAACAGACTGTGAGGAATATCCAGGCTCACGACAGGTAACGAGTTCAAGTCCATCCCGTTTCAATTCAACTGTCATGTAATGTGTGCAAAAGGGCTGATTAATGTCCCTCCCCAACCGTGTAGCATGCATACACACATTCCACAGAAGGATAGTGTTTGAGGGCTTGACTCATGTTCTATAAACCATTGCACTGTCAATCAGTGCAATGGTGTGGCTCATCTGTGTGTTTTTCTAATTATGACTTTGATCTACAGTCTAATGCGCATATGTGCACATGTGTGTGTGTGTGTGTGTGTGTGTGTGTGTGTGTGTGTGGTTGTAGGCTACAAAGGGAGGGTGCGCATTTGAAACAATGGTTGCAAGGCATTGAGGAAAAAGCAGCGAAGGAGGAGGATCTCAGTCTCCTGCAAAAGGAAGCCTTTCAACAAAGGTAAACTGTTTTCTGATTTCAGATGTAGGCTGCCCAGCTGTGTGGAAATAACAAAATCTCGTGAAAAGGTTTTGTATTTACGTTATCAGGTGGTCTTCATAGTCAGTATATTTAATTTTAGTTTCATTTTTTTTAGTTAGATACAAAAATAGTATAATAGTCGTAGAAGTCGTAGAAATTAGCAACTAAAATGTAATCCAGTACTCTTGAACAGCCTGCAGGAGTTTGGCGTTGTGATTTTGATGACTCAGGAATGATGGAGGTTGTATAGCCTGTTATTCCCTGCAGACGACTGACTCATCCTTAACTACGTGCTGTCACACAAAAGGCTTGAATATTGTAGATTCATTTGAAACAATAAATCGATGTTGCCCATGTTTGTTTACCCTTGCAGTGCAAGAACAGAAGCTCTGGGTCAGCTTGTGTCGTCCTTACAAAGCAGCACACTGAAGCAGTCTGCTGTGGTGCAGGAGAGCAGCAAGCTGCTGGAACGTTACCGCACATTTCAAACCAATGTACTGCACGGCTCCACAGACGAGGAAAGCTCTCTGAGCAGGGAAGTCCAGGTGTTTCACACTCTTGTGAAGTCCATTCAGTCCTGGGTTGGAGATCTGAGACAAACTCTTGGTGAAAACCTTGGCACCCAGAGTCCCATAGAGCAAAGACTTCACTGTGATCAAGTAAGAAAACATTACCCACTCTAACTGAACTGCTCCCTTTACGTAATATATGTTATAATATACTATTATTATATAATCATTATGACATTAAATTATTTTAAATAACAACATTTTTTACTGTGTTCTCATGTTTTAAAATGGCATTGTATCCACAAAGAACTGTTGTTTCTTTCCAGCTACATTTGTTTCTACCTCTTCTTCAATAAGGCGTGTCCATTTGTTATTGCACAGATAAAAAAGTCAACCAGCAACAACAACACACTCTTATGTTCTCCAGTGGCAGATCGGTGCTATTGCAGTGTAAATTGTTAAATACCTAAAAGTTTTAAAAATATATTTCAGGCTGTGGTGAGTGCGACGGCAGAGGGCGAGGCTCGCCTCAAAGGGCTCAGAGTTACTGGAAATCGTCTGAGCCAAAGGCTGTGTGATGGAGATGGCCTGAAACGGGACATTCAGGGAAGCATTGAGGAAACAGAGGAGCAGTGGAGGGACCTTCTCCAGTCTCTCCAGTCTTATAACAGGTGAGTGGAGCCACATAAACTCAGACACAGGCTTGTTTTACACTCTGTGCTGCACATCATGCTTTCTAGCCCTACACTTCCCTCCAGATAAGTTTCTTCTTTTCTACACTTTCTCAACTCATCCACTGGTCCTGCTTTGCCTGAGAGACTGCTCTTGTACATCTAGCAGCCTCCTCTTGCCTCTGAAATTCTTCTTCTACCACTTTCCTCCTGCCAGCCGCTGATGCTTTGTTCCATGTAAAATAGGCTATGGTATAATCTGTCCAAACCCCCCCACGCCCATGTTGTATCTGCCTTAAAAAAAATCCCTATGGCTGCCTAGACTGTTTATATTCTGTACCGTTATATCTCTCGCCTCTTACATTATCATTCCCTGCCTTCCTTTTTGCAGCTCCAAAATATATCCTTATTCTGCTGAGGCAGTGTGGGGCTCATAGCCGCTTTCTAATAAATCTAGCTTCTGTACCTTTGAGAGAGGGAACACCAGACACTGTCACAGGACACACAGTTTGTCTGGAAGGCTGGATGTCTCTATACTCTTCAAGCCATCGTTACCTGTTCTCTTAATCCTGGATCTGCTCTTCATCACTATGAGTGTCATCATACCACTTCCCTAAACCTTCACCTTGCTTTTCTTACACTGTTAGAATAGCCAACAACTCTTCCTAGACAGCACAGCATTTATGACTGAAATACACTTTGACTTCTCTGGCTCAACCTTCATCCCTGCTCTACTCTCTTTGTTTCTCTAGGAGTGTTTATCTGGACCTCACCTCCTCTTACCTGGCCAGAACACAGCAAGCCAGCCGCAGAGTGGATGAGTTGCAGCAACGGACTGCTCAGCTCCCCACTTTATTCCCGTGGCCCGGCTCCTCAGAGCGCAGACACGTCTGCCTTCTTGCTCATCAACTGCAGGATGAGGCTGAATCCTTGCAATTAACTCTCAGCAGCCTGGCTGAACAGAGGAGGAAGCTGGCTGAAGGAACCAGCGACGCCTCCTTGGCTCAGCTCGAGACCTGCTGGTCATCACTGATGGATGTGCTTAAGGTGAAACTTTTCATGGTCAATGATAATCATGATTTAGTACAGGGGGGCTTGAATCCCAGCCACTGCCTGCATTTGGGTGTTAGAAAGGGCCTCATGCTGATATTACAGGCACATTATTTCCAATATTTTGGTTGTGTTGAAAATTATTTTACATGATTGTTTCCAAAAGCATTAAAGCTATTTAGCATATTAACATAAATAGCCAAAAGTAATGGCCTAATTTAAACCTAAAATTAATGAATAAACAGTAAAATAATCACTAAAAATAATTTAGATTAATAGGTGAAAACGTTGTCGTAAAGTAATGAATGCATTGAAGTGAATTAACTAGCAAAATGAATATATTAACAGTAAGGATAATGAGCTAAATTGATATTGTTATTGATAAAAATGAGTTGGAATGTTTTAGAATACAGTAATAAATACATGGTTGGAAGCTCCAACTTCTGCCGCTCACAGTGATAATAGTAGGAATGCAAACTTCAGCCACTTTAAACTAAATTGAAATGAAGACATTTGGAAAATGAACAGGTACTTGAGCTTATCAAACGATGCCGTCTTCACACAATCACAATTGTGAAATGATATAAAGGCTATCTGACTCTGGCTTGGTGTGCATGTCCACAGGGTGTGTGTTCCCGCCTCGAGGAAGGTGTGTGTAACGACCAACACTTTGGCCAGTCAATGCAGGACTGCAGCCATAAATTGACATCCCTGCAGGAAAGGTTGTCAGCCTGTCAAGCCCAGAAAGAAAGCTCAGCTGATGTACCAGCTCTGGAGGTGAGGTCCATTCAGTAAACTGACCCGATGATTCATGAACAAGCTGTTACTGTTTTTTAGTTCCATCCATCCATCCATTTTCTACCGCTTATCCAGTATTCAGGGTCGCGGGGGGGCTGGAGCTGATCCCAGCTATCATTGAGCGAAGGCAGGGTACACCCTGGACAGGACGCCAGTCTATCACAGGGCCGACATGTAGAGACAAACAACCATTCACACTCACATTCACACCTACGGGCAATTTAGAGTAATCAATGAACCTATCCCCATGCATGTCTTTGGACTGTGGGAGGAAGCCGGAGAACCCGGAGAGAACCCACGCTTACACGGGGAGAACATGCAAACTCCACACAGAAGGAACCCGGGGCTGACCCGGGGATCGAACCCGGGACCCTCTTGCTTGTTTTTTAGTTTTTTATCTTTTTATGTATTTGTTATCTCTTGCTCCCTCTGCTTTTTAGGCTTTTCTACAAGAAGTAACCGACATAGAAAAAGAGATTTCACAAATCGTTATACTCAAGGACTCCATCACAGCCAGCTGCACAGCCGAGGCCCAGGACAGTCTCTCAGAGCAAGTCGGCAACCTCCAAATCCACAAGAGGGCACTAGACAGTAGCATCAGAGAAAATCTGGCACTGGTCACAGAAAACAACAAGCAGAGAGTTGAACGAGTGAAGGGAGAGGTCACCTGTGTGCAAACGGCTCTGAAAGACCTCACGGACAATCTGTGTGGCATCTGTGAAGAGTTACCTGATGTCAGCCAGCTAAAACAGCAGTGGTGCACAATACAGGTACTGTGAAAAGATCATATGTAATGTTGCTATATATAAGTTCATGGGGGCAGATAGAAGCATCAAAGGAGCGTTCATCTCTCTCTCAGGACTGTGATATGAAGCTGACAGAGCTGGCTGCAAGAGTACACGGCCTGCAGGAGACTGGGGAGTCGAGCATCACACCAGAAATGCTTCCTGAAGATGTCACTCTGTCTGTGGATGCCGTCGCTAGAGACCTTGACAGGTTTTCAATCCCATTCCGCATTCAATAAATTCCACAATCAAAGGTTTCTCGGCTTGTGGCAGGATTATTGAGCTAATGTTAAATTGATAGAAAAAAATTCTCTCTGTCTCTCCTATTCTCACTTTAGCCTCACGTCCATTTTTCTTCACAAGAAGCAAACGTGTGGCGAGAACACCGCTGAAAAGGCGAGGCAGATCATCACCCAGCTGCAGCATTGGAGCCAAGCAGTTCAAGCTGAACCACCATCACCCAGCCAGGTAAAACACACCCAGGAGTGTAAGTATTACAACCCAGAATAGTATCATTCTACACCAAAAAAAAATCCATGAATAAAATGTCATCAAGAATTTAATCTCACTCATTCAATCTTATTTAAAGGAGAAGGCTGACTTTTTCAACTACAGTTTTATTGTCAGAATAATACCCAAATAACTTAAACTGTACAAGTACTCTCAATTTAATCATGTTGCCATGACGCCGTTGTTGAACATAAGTTAAAGTGGTTGAATGGAAAAAATAAAACTGGTCACCAAATCTCATCTGGGCCTGCACTTTGTTTTCATACCAAGACCATTACCATTCGCTGTGTCTGACTTTGGACAAAAGCCTGGGATTTTTTTCTTTCTTTCTCCCCGGCAGGAATTAAACGTCTTTTAGCTTTTCTTAAAATGCCACCGGTCCATCTAACATTCTTAAATAGAACCTTCTGTCTGGGACGTGGTAAACATGATAGATAGCTCTCACTGGGAGGAGGTTTGCTCTTCAGCCTTACTAAAGATAATCAACGTGTTGTGACTCATCAGCTTTTCCAGCTGCCGCTGCCAAAAGCTGAGAGCCTCACTCCAATTCTTTCCAGTGATGGTCTTTGTTAATATACAGTCAGTGAACGGATATAGATTATCTGTATAAGGTGTGTTTTGGGGAGTTTAAACAGTATATCTGTGCTCTCATAGGCAGCTCTGGACGAGGGTTTGTGGCTTCAACAAGGTCTTTGTGCAGTGCTCACAGAACGAGATGTTCTTCTAAACTCCCTGGGAATAAATGGGACAAAGAAACTGGAGAAATGTGCTTCAGATGCTCTCAATGAAAGCACCCATGCACTCGAAACCTTATCTGAATGCCTGGTGAGTTTCATAATTGTACGATCCAATATAATAAGAAAGGATTGTGTGGTTATTTTAATTGTGTTTGATTTAACAGGACTCACGAATCAGTCATGCTCATGGCGACGTGGAGTTGGACATGCCAGATAGTTGTAGAGTTGTTGAAGAAACTTTCAGAAGTGAAAGTGATGCACCACATTTAGCTTCACATGATGAAACTACAGCCTCGTCTCCTCCAGCTTCTCCTTCGACGATGAGCGGCAAGGAAATCTCTGAAAGTGATCAGAGTGACAACAAAGTGAAAATCAAAGACACTTTGGAAACAACCATAGAAGATCTCCCTAATCAGTTCTCAGCTGCAGAAATCTCAGATGTTTTCAAGTCACAAAAGTCAACATCATCTCCACCAAAGATTAATGTGAAGACTCACATTGTGCCAAAAGACGATACAGGCACATTGATCACTGTGAGCAAGCCTTTACGCGGTGGTCACAGGACACTTTCTGGAGATAACACCTTAGTGTGGGAACCGCTTCCTAGTTTCATAGCTCTGCAAGAGAACACTGAATCATTGCAGGGAGACGCCACCTCAACTCAAGCCTCAAAACTGTCGGCTGTAAGCACGGACAATACCAAAGAATGGAATTCAGCACATTGTGTTACAACCTTGGTTACATCCCAAGCAACAAAGCCTGGCGACTCTTCCCTTTCTACCTCTGAAACTGTGTCTGAACATCCAGCAGCGCAATCAAAGACATTTAAGGCAGTTACCGATGCTCAACAAGACATCAGTGCAACCCCAAAGAAAGTGTTTTCAATCATGTTGGACCTGGAGCCACAGGACATGCAGAAAAATGTTGGTCCAGACGTGAAAGCAGCACAATCCGAGACACTTAAAACAGTTCCTGGTGCTCAAGAAATAGAGAAATGCCGTGAGGATGTCAGTGTGCGCCCAGATAAAGTGTTAGACATGGATTTCCAGCAACAGGACAATGGTGGAGCCACTTGTTGTGTTCCTGAGATGAAATCTGGACTCTTGACATTATCAAGTCCTGATTTAGATGAAACAGGCTTGAAGATCAGTTATTCAAAGAGCTGTGCATTTACTGAATTGGAGGAGCTTAAGCCTACAAGTGGCAATTTATCTTGCAAAGAAAAGCTAGAAACCCATGAATTAATGTATGAAAATATGCTGAATTCCTCCAAATCATGTGGCACTGTTGCTGCATGTCAGCTCGCCGGTGCCTACGCAACAGAAACAACATTTCAGGATGTAAAACAGGAAGAGATGACCGATTTCTGCCACACTGGAAGGCAAACAATGAAGTCACTCTTGTCCACTGTGGAGGGGGATGCCTTAATTGCAACACAAATACCTGCTGGTGATGATATACAGCGGCGTGTTGCTGACTCTGCACAGAGCGCATCTACAGGACTGCTGGAGAAGGCGGAGGGAGAAAAGACATCGGACGAGGGTGACCCTGAATGTCCTGAGTACAAACATGCACAAGTGCCAAAAAGACGTGACAAAGCGATGCTGCCGTTTGAAGAATGTGCACAGAAAGTTCTGGCATCGCCGAAGGACACAGTGGTGACGCAGAGACAGGTAGATGTCATATTATATATAACAGCTTTCTTCTTCTTCTTCTTCTTCTGCTCTCCAACTTTTAAAGTCATTAGAGCAACACATGTTATTGAACTTGTTGAGGGAATTTAAAAGGTGTGCAAAGGTTTGTCATCCCTGCTGGCAGGAGGCCCAGGTGCCCCAGCTAAATGCACAGTCCTTACTTTCCTCATTTTTCACTTATCAAACGGTCTCCATTGACAATTGCATGCCGTTCCTCTTTCCTGTCTTTCCTGCATGACAGACAGGGTTCAGGGAAAGTTAGGTATTCCGGACATTTTGTGAGTGTTATTTTAATTCATTAGTATTATTTCACATGACATATGAACGAAAACCATGTTGCATATCGCCTTGTTTATTGCACAGAATTGATTATAAACTGTACGGAAGAAAACATTGCAACACAGTATGCAGCACATACATTATTGCACAACAACAGTAAAATTAATGAGAAGAAAAAAACAACAACATGGAAAAACTAAACACCAATTGAGAAAGGATCCCTTGGCTCAGAAGGCAGAGGCAGAAATATGAGTCTACAGGCTGTAGAAAAAACAAACTACATTCAATACCAGAAAAAAAAACTGCCTGAAAGGGAGGAAAAAATATGCATTATTCCTTTTATTAATGTTAATACTGCTAAGACTTAATGCTGGTGATGCATGCACTGCCGGCTACGTAGATTTTCCAGAATGTTTTCAGTCATTAGATGTGTTTGTGAAGTGTTATTTTTTTAAGAAACAACAGCGTTCCTTCTCACTGTAAACAGCTGACATTTGTTTCCAAGGAGCGTACTGAAAAGTACCAAAATATTTGTATTTGTATTTGTTAGAAACCATAAATGTCCTGACCCTAATTTGAATGCTGATTAGATATATTAGAAAGCGTGCCGCACTGGGGGAGAATTATTGATTTGTGTGTATAAACCACATTAGAGTGATCACGATTCAGGAGACGGTTACAATATAATAAAAAGAAAGTGGGGAAAAAAATGTAAATTAAAGATATCTCTGAGTTTTATTGTTAATGTTCCAAATGATTTGATATATTTGTTGCTTGGGATTTAACCAGAAATATTAAAGCGCAGTAATATAATGTTCAGATACAAGTATTTAGATACATGAGATGTTTCCACTTCAAAACCCTGAGAGATATTGGTTTTCAAATCTTTTCAAATACCCGCTCTCCCTGCACCCTGCTCCAAGACACATGTTGGTCATGACCAAAATATTTCACAAGGCACCTCCCATGTTTGGATTAACCGAGCAGCTCATGTCGTGTTTTGGTGTTTGTCCTGTCTAACCAAGTTACAACAGATCACTCTATTCTTTAGGGAGACAAGGGAGGAAGCGCTTTATAAATAATTAGACAGAGTCCATCTCCCTCAGGGCAGACTGCTCCCTACCCAAGCACATTCTTGTGTTAAGTGTACTGACTCGCCTCGTGATATTCACAACTGTGGAGCGGGAAAAGAACAGGAAGCTCTGTTATTATCTGTGGACAGAAGCCTGTCTTCTGTGTATGCAGCATCAGATCCAAGAAGGCATGGAGCCCGAGAGGACAGCGCCGGGTTTGGCGGCTGATCTGAGGTCTGCCGAGGCGACAGGTGGATCACCAGAGTACTACGAGCGAAAGTCCACCATGCAGGATGTGTGGTCTGAGATCCAGAGCTTGGTGGAAAGAAGTAACATAATAAACGTGAGTATCAACTGGTTTTGATTTTTTAAAAACAACTTCCTCCTCTCCTTTCTCAGAGATAAATCTACTCTGGACTTGAGTTGTTGCAAAACATGTTGCTGTGGGTTTATATACACTGATTTGCAAATGTGAGTACAAAGGTTTACATTCTCAGCTGATTGGAGGAATTTAAGTCAAAATGTTAGTTTTTCAGGCGGTGGCTGTGGTTCAGGGAGTAGAGCAGGTGGTCCTTTTAATCACAAGGTTGGAAGTTTCATCACGAGTTTCATCATTTAAGCATTTGAGTTGTATGATTTTAGACAGCATAGCTTCAAGTGGCCAAAAAGAGCCAGAAGTCTATTCTCATTTCATTAAACAGTGGCCAGATAAGAGCAGTGCTGTTGTGATTGATGCTTGTCTATATTCCCATGATGCTCCTGACAGGAAGGACCACAGGATTTCCTGCAGGGTCTTTAGTGGGTCTAATTACTCTCAGTATACAGTACGACTAATACTGACTTGCACATATTTTGACTCTTATTTTGATGCCAAGTGTGATCTTGTTACATTTTGGAAAGTAATGTCCTCATGTAGACATTTATAACCTTGGAAATATAAGAAGCAGCAAGTTGGAAAGAAATGGTTGCAACTTTTGTCATCAGTTAATCATTTAAATCACTTTTCAAGCAAAAATACAGTTCCTAGTCTGTAACAAAGTACAAATACCTTGTTACTGTTCTTAAGAAGAATTTCCAGGTATCTGTACTTTACTTGAGTATTTATTTTTCTGACAACTTTTTCCATACTCCCTTCATTTTAAAACAAATATCTGTACTTTCTACTCTACTACTTTCATGTCAACAGGCTCGCTACTTTAGTTTTAATGCATTTGAGGGGAATTACTAGACAGTAGAAATGTCTTAACACACTGTCTTAATTGGTTTTTGTTCCACTGTTTTAATTGTGTTTGTTATCATAGCGGACACCACACATTGATTTGAATTGGTACCTGAAGTCCTCTCCTGGTGAACCAGAGATTCGATTAGTACGAACTGTCCAAAAAGTTCTGGCATGTCGTTACCAACCGGCACAACTCGATGTCACCGCTATGGCCAACCAACTGCAGGAGGCACAGGTATGCATTTCTGTTTACTCCATTCACTTTATCATACAAATATACTTTGTACTATCTTTAATCTGATGTCTGTTCTCTCTAATGTAGGACTACAGGCGCTGTGTGCAGGAGCAAGTGGCCACGATGAAAAGCATGAGTGGTGCCAGGATTTGTTCCCCGGATGCCCTGAAGAGAGTTGAAGGGCAGTGGAGCGCTGCACTGCTGGATGCCTCTGCCACAGTGCAGATCAAAGCCACACAGCTGGATCAGGTCAAAGAGTATCACAAACAGATGAAGCTCACCAGAGCTTTCTTGGAGGTTGTAGCCGCTGAGAAAGACAAGATGAGCTTGTGAGTAATCCTTTGATTTTAAAAGTGAGCTTTTGCTCTCATTAACATCTTTGTTTACCTTATACACAATACGCTCATATTCTTCTACTGTGTTTTTTTTTCAGAAGTGCTTTGGGAAGCAGTTCCCTTCAAGCTGACAAACTCCACACTCTGCTGCAAACCATGGTCCAGAAAAAAGACATGATGGAAGAGCATCTCCAGTTAAGTAGCCAATTGTCGGTCCACTTGAGCGACGCCGAGAGCTCAGGCGCTCTTCTTGCCCAGCTTGGAGATGTCCAGGAACAATGGAGGCTTTTAGAAGGAAGCATCAAAAGAGCTCTACAGCACGCCTCAAGCTCCACCTCCCAATCTGCTCTTCTAATAAAAGAGGCCAAACAGTTAAAAGCCAACCTTGATGGTCTTGAGAAATCCATCTTTCAAAGCCATGACAACAAAAGCACTTTTGAATTTGTTTGTCTGACCACAGACTTTAAAATGTACAACCAGCTCTATCTGCACTTACAGTCCCAGTCAGATGCTCTTGTCCAGTTCTCTTTGGGTCAGAAAGAAAAGGATGAGCTCAAATGTTGCCTTCAGGAACTTAGGTCCTTGCTGGATGTCACCAAGAACAAGCTTGACACTTCCACATATAGCTGTGGTGGCATTTCTTCAGTCAAGAACAACAACCAACTACAAGACCTGATCATATGGGCCAAGCAGGCAGAAAACCACATCTCTACGGGGGAAAAGATCGCTCTTTTCCCAGAGGAGGCTCGTGTTCAGATTGGTGAGATGAAGAAATTCCAGACTGATATTTGGTTTAGACGATCAAAGATGCAAGTACAAGTTGAGCAGATGAAAGAGGGAGCCTCTGATGTGGAAAAGGAGGAAAGTGACCACGTATTGAAGTCAATAGAAGACCTGTATGAAGCCATTGCTGACGGCGTGCATCATGTTCTTGACACCATGAAAACAAGTTTGCAGGAGAGGGAGAAACTGTTGTGCCAGCTTGCTAAAATGGATGCCTGGCTAGCAGAAACAAATGCCGAAGGAGACCCCTGCACCCACGTGGACAATGTTTCAAAGGCTGACATCAGAAAGCTAAAGAGCGAGCTGAAAAGTCACAAATTAGCCACAGTAGAGTTAGAGAGACAACTAAAACAGGTGGAAGCAATGACAGACGGTTGCAGGGAAATAACTGTAAGGTCGAGTCCAGGAGAGAGCCGCTACCTTGTCAACAGACTGTCAGGCCTTTGGACAGAATTAGATGGGTTGTTAGCTCAAAAGAGAGCGGCCAGCTGGGAATTAGAAGAGCTGATTCATGAGCGAACCACTTCAGATGAGGAGTTATCGACCATCCGGGCCAGCTTGAAGGAGATTTCCTCTGATTTGGCGCGGCAAAAGTTCCCTTTAACACAGGAAACCCTTTCAACTATTGCACATGTGAAGCACATGCTAATGGAGCATCAGTGTCAAGTACAAGAGCTCCAGCACTGCCAGGAGGCCAGACGAAGCTCCCTGCTGTGCACCATTGGGGAACTGCAAGACCAGTGCAAAGCTCTTTCTATCAATGCGATTGAGCAAGACAAATATCTGCACCTGAGGAGACAAATGGAGGAATCCAGGGAAATTGCAGAAGAGAAAATTGAGCGTGCCAAAGATAAAAGAATCAGTGTGGGGGAGAGAGTCAGACTGTGCCAAACACTCTTAGTTGAACTTCCTTTGGTGAAGACACAGTGTCAAGAAGCAGCAGACCAATTGGCAGTCATTGCTCAGGAGCTGGACCCATCTGAGCTTGAGAATCAGAAGATTCACCGCACTGTGGAAACTTTAGTCTCTTGGGAGTATTCTGTCACAGAAGCTATCAAAGACCTAGAGGCCAAGCTTCTACCGGGCCTGTGTTTTTCCTCCGAGCTTCCTGCCTTAATAGAGCTCTTCCAAAGAACGGAAGTGGAGCTGGAGGGAGTCGAACCAGTAAATCCAGATGAAAAAGCCATAGACATTGCAATTAGAAGGAACTGGATTATCTGGAGACATATGGAGTCTGGGATGAGGGTCTTGGAAGGTCTGGGAAGGAAAGAAAAAATTAACCTGAAGAACTACAAGGAACTTTACTCTCTCAGGGATGCAACCATGCAAAACTGCCATTTACAAATGGTAAGTTTAATGTTCTGGATTAATCCACGTTTTAACTTCTTTCATGTTTTCTCTATAACCTGTCCTTGATCATGAAACATGTGTCCAACAGGAGAGTTTATGCCAGGCGAGAGAATCTTTAAAAGATTACCAGTGGGCTGCACAGGGAGCAATAGGTTTCCTTCATAATGCTGAAGCCACCTTCTTATCAGCTCCTGGAGGATTTTTGGACTGTACTGAGGAACAAAGGCAGACCCAGCAGGCTCTAGAAGCTCTTGAAGATGGATTTCAGGCTCACATCTGCCACCTTGCAGATCTGGTGCCCCGACAACCTTGCCTGTCCCGCCCAAAGACCGAGCAGCTGCACATCAGCATCCTCAGTCAGTTGTTGGTGGGAAGAGCCATACTGGAGGCCCAAGCCCAGCTCAGGCTGGAGTCCTTGCAGAGGTACTGACTGTTCTTACCTTGCTGACGCGCTTCTGTGTAGCTTTTGTTGTGATTATTTCTCAGTTTTTCTAGGTGAAACACCTAAAAGACCAATTTCTCACAGGTGTGAAATAAGACAACGAAGCCACAGGAAGTGCCATGAAGACATACGTCATCGTCTTTCACAGCTTGAAGCCAAGCTTTCTGAATGTGCTGCAGAACAAGTGTCGTCATACGGCAAATGTGTTGCCCAACAAAACAGAGCTAAGGTAGGCTTGCAGCAGCAGTATTTTGCTGGTGGTTAGCTAATGTTTCATGCCAGTTAGGCATAATAAAGCTCTGTCTGTAGACGACAGTAGTGGTATCCCTAATGCTTTTCCTTTACTGGTGTTGCTGTTTACTGGCTTAGCATCCTGATATTAGCATTTAGCTATCAAAAGACCTGTTTGCCAATATACAGTGTCACATAGCTGGTCTTGTTATGCCCGTTTAGGGTATCAATGGCACATGAATGCACTAGATATGTTGATAGACATGTGGTTATTGTAAAAGGAAGACTTCCTGAAACTTCTACTTGACCTTGATTTCATCTTTTCATAAAGCTTCTGATGGAGGGTCTTCGCAGTCTCGAGGGTAAGATAGAAGAACTGAGAGCTGGATGTCCAATGCAGGGCTGTGGGGTTGGAAAGGACGGCGAGCTGGGCGCCCTCTGGAGGCGCTGGGTGTCAATACGCCGTGGTGTCGGCCTCCTGATGGCACACACCGAACAGAGAGGAGAGGAATGGAAAGACATCACTACAAGTGTGAGTTTTACCAACCCCATTCATCATTTTGCAGCTTTTGCATCCGTACGTGACATTCTTTTAGGAAAGGTTTACAATGTTAATGGACTTGTATTGCTTTCTGAGACAAAACTGGGTTATTGCAACATAACATACAGAAAATAAAGGACTGTAATGGAATATAGCTCATATTAAGGATGCCATTCTCATTAGATGGAGCAGTGTTGCAGCTTTTTGGCCAGTCTACAGGCTGAGGTTCCTGACTCCTCTACTGTGAGCTTCACTCAAGAGGAACCCCTGCAGCTTCTGGCTCAGGCTGAGATGCACCAGGCTGGGCTGGAGCAGGAACAGCAGGCCTTAGCCTCCCTGGAGCATCGACTGGAGCATGCCCTGAGCTTATCTAGTTCCCTGCAGCCCATCAGCCCAGGACCTGTTGGCAAAACACTTGTGAAGATCCAAGAGAATTTCAGGAGGTGGGGTTTTGTTTAATATGCATGTGGAAAGTCATTACTCATTAATGTCAGAGATGCTGAGATGATGCTGTTCCCCACAGCTTGCAAGAGAGAAATCTGCAGGTGGTAGCAGCAGCTCAGGCAGAGGAGAAAGAGAGACAGCATTTCCAAAAAGAGATGGGAGAGTGGGAGCAGCACACGTATGCCCTACTTTCCTCACTGGAAACCTGTTCGAATCCATGCACACAACAGGTCAGGCTCCACTTTTATACTTTGAAGTTATGTTCAGAAAAGCAAAACATATGACACTTTATCTGAGGAAAATAAAGACATGAAAAAATCGGTCTGTCTATCTTGCTCAAAGTTGAATGGAAACTATGGAGCTAGAACAGTCTCATAATTCACAAATGCACACAGAAATTCACAAATGCACACAGAAATTCACAAATGCACAAAAAAGATTCACAAATGCACACAGAAATTCACAAATGCACAAAAAAGATTCACAAATGCACACAGAAATTCACAAATGCACACAGAAATTCACAAATGCACAAAAAGATTTACAAATGCACACAGAAATTCACAAATGCACAAAAAGATTTACAAATGCACACAGAAATTCACAAATGCACAAAAAGATTTACAAATGCACACAGAAATTCACAAATGCACAAAAAAGATTTACAAAGTGCTTTTCATTTGTAAACCTCCCTGCATTTGTGTGTGAAACTTTTGAGACTCCCCTGACGTGACTCTGATCCACAAATGCGTTTTTTCTAAGGGGAGGTTGTCTGTAGCCAATCAGATGTCTCCCTCCTTTACAGCCAATCACGTGAGTGTCTCCCCTCCTCCTGCATTCAGCTGTATTTTTTGTTTGGTTGTTTATCGGCTGTGTTTACCATTTCGGGTGCTACCGTATGCTGGTTAGTTAGATAAATTAGTCCTCAAACACATCATACAGTTTGACATGTTAGAGTTAGCATTACAGAAGCAAGTTAGGTTTAAGTGTCAGGAGTCATTCACGCAGCGGCGTCATCGGCCGTAGTTTACGGCTCCGCTAACGTTCATCTTTCCTCTGTCCTGTGTACTGCGAAGCCAGTTTAGTGCCACGGTAGTTACCGTGGTGATCTAAAAGAGAGCCACCTTTGTAGTACAGCCTGACTGACTGACTTGTAGTACAGACTCAACATACCTCGCTAACCCACTAAACTGGCTTCGCAGTACACAGGACAGAGGAAAGATGAACGTTAGCGGAGCCGTAAGCTACGGCCGATGACGCCGCCCCCGGAGGAGGGGAGACACTCACGTGATTGGCTGTAAAGGAGGGAGACATCTGATTGGCTACAGACAACCTCCCCTTAGAAAAAACGCATTTGTGGATCAGAGTCACGTCAGGGGAGTCTCAAAAGTTTCACACACAAATGCAGGGAGGTTTACAAATGAAAAGCACTTTGTAAATCTTTTTTGTGCATTTGTGAATTTCTGTGTGCATTTGTGAATTTCTGTGTGCATTTGTGAATCTTTTTTGTGCATTTGTGAATTTCTGTGTGCATTTGTGAATCTTTTTTGTGCATTTGTGAATTTCTGTGTGCATTTGTGAATCTTTTTTGTGCATTTGTGAATTTCTGTGTGCATTTGTGAATTTCTGTGTGCATTTGTGAATCTTTTTTGTGCATTTGTGAATTTCTGTGTGCATTTGTGAATTTCTGTGTGCATTTGTGAATCTTTTTTGTGCATTTGTGAATTTCTGTGTGCATTTGTGAATTTCTGTGTGCATTTGTGAATTATGAGACTGTTCTAGCTCCATAGTAAACATCGTACATTCAACTTTTACCTGGAAAATAAGTTTGCAGTCATTTACTTTCTGGATTTTATTCCCGTGAATTTCCACATTGACAGGAGCTCAGAAAGGATTTGTCCTCCCAGAAAGCCAAACTCAAGTGTATCGTGGACGGTGTGCAGAGCCGGTACGCTGAGACACCAGCTGATATCAGCAGACGGTTGCAAGAAGTCCAGCTGTCTCTACAAAGAGAAGAGGAGAAGGTAGCTCTGCATACTATGGAGACTGGAGACATAAGGTCACATGAACTAACAAAACCTCTTGTATTTTCTAAACGTGTGTGTGTGTGTGTGTGTGTGTGTGTGTGTGTGTGTGTGTGGTCACTCTACAGCTCATGGTGAAGGACAGCGCAGTTCAGAAGCTGGCTGGTCATGTGGCAGTGTTGGGCTCTGGTCTGGAGAAAGTGACGGTGTTACTGGAGCAAAGGAGTCCAACAGTCAACGAAGCTCGAAATGTACTAAAGGTGTGAGTTCGCTTGTTAGTCTGGGTGCGAATGTTTTGTTGAAAATTTGTTTTAAACTTTGAAGTAGTTAGGTATGTACTTTAAGACTTTAAGGTTGTTAGAAAAAGGATGGCTACAGGGCCAAAACTAATGTGCTTACTTCTACTACAATACAATGAGAACCGATCACTGAAACAGCCACTGCTTCCTAAGAGTTGACGGAATCCAAGATTACATCGTCTCTTCAGACTACTTTACGCTGTTCTTTCTCCAGCATGTGTGGGATGAGCTGGATGCGTGGCGCAGCCGTTTGATGCTCCTGGAGAGTGAGGTGCAGGATCTTGCAGAGGAGCATCCGGATCAAGCCCACTTACTCATGGACCAACTCACCCATCCACTGCAGCTCTACCAAAATGCAGCGCAGAAGACCGAACAACGCACTGCATTCCTCAACAAGGTCAGGCAAACTGTATCATATACAGTATACAATTGACAAACTGTATCATATACAGTATACAATTGACTAAAGATCTGTTTATAAATCTTCCATTCTGCTTCATTATTTTTTCTATACTTCTTTTCTCAGATCCCCGCCCGTTTTCAGGAGTTTGAAGACATTCTGTATGGCGCCACCTGTTGGTTAGAAGAGACCCGCTCGTGGCTCGGTGCACCCTGCTCCTTCACAACAGCCAGAAGCCTCCAGAATCATGCAAACGCCCTGCAGGTCAGTGATACCAAATACCAAGCAGCAAACACAAAAAAACACTGATATTTTATACTGTATTTAATCTCAAATATATGTCTGTTTTTGTGTTACGCATTAGTTTTTAATTGACCATATATTTTCTGTGATGTGTTTTCATTGATTCATCAGCCATCATGGTATTTTGCGCATCCTGTAAAAGTTGTAAATTGCGATATACAGTATATTTCTTTGATTTTTTTATCAATATGTTTCAACCTGGACACTATTCCCCATGTTTTTGTGGTGACTAATGGAGACAACAATTTTTGAAAACGGGCTACAATGTTATCTCTTGTGACAATTCCTCGCGGTCAATGTAGGTTCACTAACGTTGCTTCTTTTTTCCCAGAAAGGCTCAGTTAGTATCAGTGTCTGATAATATTATGAAAAGGACCCCACAGAGAAATGAATCTTTTTTTTTAACCTTTTTACCAATATGTTTGTTATTGTGTGTCTAGCTCAGAAAAGTCTTCCACATTGTCAAAATCAGTAAAATACTCAGCCATGACATTGAAAATATTTTAGATGACACTAAACTATGCTTTCTGTACTTCAACCTAACAAACTCCTCTCTCCATTTCTCATTCAGAGCTTCACTGTTGTCTCCCAGCAACAAGTGACATATCACTATAACAAAGGGTTAACTTAAACACAAAAACATGGGGAAAAAGGGTCCAGGATTGAAAAGTACCAACGTTACTCATTAACCCCCACATTATAATATAGGTTTCCTACTGCACATGTCAAGCTCCATCAGTCACTCTAATAGTCATGATTCAATATTGACTGCCGTATCCACAAGCATGTTTCCTGTTACATGTTGATGATGACATTTTAATTTTAAATCCTGGACTACAGCTGGTCCTGGACGACTCTGTCAAGATCAGACGCACACTGCAGGACTTCAGGCCGGTGCTGGATGTGATCTCTGATGTGTGTGACATCAGCACCCACAAGGAGAGGGCGGACCAGAATGACCGGCAAGTCCACGAAATGCAGCGCAAGATCCATGAGCCGCTGGAGCATCTCCTGCCGGCTGCTGTGGTAAGAATCTTTAAAGAGAGGGGTTTCAGGCTGTGAAACTTCCATTTGGGCTGATGTTATCAGTAGGATCTTGAAAATGCTTTGCCTTTGTTCTTATTTTGAATAGTCAAGTCAAGTTGCTGATAAAGTTGCTGGCGATCTTCATTTCAGGTGGTGGAGGCAATAGAAGCAGAGCTGAAGACCATGGAGAAGAATGTCCTGAAGATCAGAGCGATTTTACCCTCCGTGGACAACGCCAACATAACGCCGACGGAGCATCTTCACAACCGACAGGTGGAACAATGCTTTTGTATATTACCT
This sequence comes from Chelidonichthys spinosus, assembly GCA_029853015.1. NCBI lineage: Eukaryota > Metazoa > Chordata > Actinopteri > Perciformes > Triglidae > Chelidonichthys > Chelidonichthys spinosus. Next base: position 12,398,009 of record CM056838.1, on the reverse strand, counting down.
ACCAATTTCTTTTTATAGCGATGCACACATGGAACAGGCAAACATCAGTATGATGGAAAAACTATGGAAAAACTATGAAAAACTAAAATCAGCTCTGTCTTAAGAAAGCATCTTATATGGCAGGTATGCTTTGCATTTACAGATGCAGGATTTGGCATGGTTTAATATTGATACTGATAGAAGGATAAACAATTGCAACTGGTTTCCACATATGGAGCACCAGGGTCGGTACAAGTTGTTCCCACGTTCACTATGTCATCACATGGGATCTCCTTAAGGAACAGGCAAGGTCTCAGATGGGCCTGGGCCCCATCAGGGAGGAAGGGGAAATTCTAGATGGCCAGATCTGTAATGTATATATATAGATGTGTCCAAATCTAGATGTTGGATTGTCACAGTTAAGGATAGATGCATACATGCGTCCATTTTTAATGGTTCCATGCAGTATTGGATAGCTGGAATGAATTAATAGGTGAGTAAGTCAAACAATGATTATTTACCACAGGTGTAAAATAAAGCTATTGCAATAACCAAATAGTGACACACCCCAACTTTCATGTTTTACATGTAAAATTGTTGATATTTTTTTTTACTTTCCAAATTAAAATTGTGGGACTAAACTACAGAAAAGGACTCTAGCAGAGATGTACAGTACACTTGTCTCAACCCGTTTGCTCTGTTTCAAACTGAAGGTGATCCTCGCCAACATGCAGTCAATGCGGAAGACGTTGGAGGAGATGGAGAAATGCAAAGGAGAGCTTCACCTCCATCAGGGATCAGAGGAGAGCCTGCTGGTCTTCTCCAGAGCAAGGCTGCTCCTGCAGTTACTCGAGGAGCTGGAACAACTCACCCAGCAACAAGCCTCGCTGCTGGAGGTACAGCATGGAGTCTGAATGGCACTGCACGTAGACTTCACCATTAAGTATGACCTAAATAAAGCAAAAGTTGCAGGGAAGTAAAGTCAAATCCTTCTGTAATGTTTCTTCACCTACTCTAGGTTATTCTGTATCAGTAGTGGAGCTCGGATGCTGATATTGTGTTTTTTGCCAACTTTCTGTTGGTCACTTTCTCTCTGTTTCTCGTTGACTAATCACAGAACAAGATCAGGGAGGAGGAAGAAACCCGTAAGGAGCTTGGCATCACCGCAGTCGCTGATACTCCTAAAGAAGTACAGCGGCTAGAAGGACACTTATTCCAAGTAATAATGATCACAATCATAATAATAATAATATGAGTTCATCATCAAACACCAGCTAAAACAATAACACGTTTGGTTTTATTAAAAATGTCCTCGTTAATCATTTCATGATCAGGATTCCCACTGGTTTAAATAATGAACATCAGCAACGCTGTTTCTTTAAGGAAGCCAGATTGGTGACTATAATGTATTCCCTCTGTTAGTCTGGCATTGGTTGAAGCCATAATTGCCCCTAGCAATTAGAAAAAAAAATGTTAATTTACATAATTACATAAGTAATTTATTGATTTTTCTATTTTTAATCTTCCCCCAAAAATGAACAATCCTTTTAAATAAACACGTTCATTAAATGAACATGCATTTCTCCATTAAACTCACTCAGTCAATACTTTTTCCTGGTATATAGCATTATGGTTCTAAGTGTTCATAAAGAGTACTTGATGGTAAATACAGCAAAAATGAATGGATGGCTGCTAATGGAGTCCTGGTGGTGAAAAGCAATACTACTCACAGATTAAATTCAGGGCAAGTTATATTCAAGATACAGTACTTGAGACCCTTTTGGTCCACTTTTATTTTAAACCACACTTTTTAATCACATCATTCACCCTTATCACTAAAAGCAGGATGCTTTTGAGGTGTCTATGTCAGATGAAGAGGAGGATGAGGATGAGGAGGGAAACAGTTGTCACTCGTCGTCCACTGACACACTAACATGCAGTATAGAGGTAAATCTGAACTATAATTACAGCCAAGGAGCGCATGTTTCTGGGTATCTCCTTGTTTTAAGGTTTCATTCCAAAATATCACTCTAAACAGTGAAAAGACTAACTTCATTATTATTATCATTATTATATACACTTGATTTGACTGATAAAAATCCTCACACATTGATACATTTAAAACACAGTATTCATTATATGAGGTTTGGAATGAAACTGAACATTTCTTTGATGCATATTTCCTCCTTTAATTGTTTTTAATACGTTTAATAATTTACTACTTTCTTGTGCTGTGGAGGATTTTAGCAGCTTTGTGCATGTTCATTTCAAAGTGTGTCAGGCTGTTGTGTTTCTCCATTTATCCATTCTGATGCTGTCAGAAACAGCTGCTTGCAATATGTTGCTCCTCAGAAACCTGTCCTTTCTCTCTCTCTCTCACACACACACACACACACACACACACACACACACATGGATAGATTACATTTGCGTATTAATGCAATTCATGTTTTAGGGCCATGAAGAAACACTCAGCGCTTCAGATTTGCAAAATGAGGATATTCCCGTAATGATGCCGCTCTCAGAAGTTAAGGTAAATACGCTTTCATTTCAGAGACTTGTTTGAGAGTTTTGGGCATTTATTACGTCTGTTTTTTCTAAGGTTTTTGTCAGCATTATTTTTATTAGGCATTTACACTAATGGTGATCATTGATGACACTTTTAAGGGTTTTTAAGTCAAAGATGTGTCTGCTCTTGTCTTTATTAACGGACCATCCACAGACTGGTCATGTTCAGTATAATCTGAATTCACCTTCATTGTCCTTCAGGCACTGGAGAGTTTGTCTGCTCAGTTTTCCTCCGTAGTGGAGAAGAGCTCTACAGGTGTTGAAACTGGGCTTTTATCTATGAAGTCTAAGCTTCTTACAAACGAGTCTGGATCAGCAGATGTTGGGTTATTAACAATGGATTCCAAAGTCGGCAACGCACCGAGTCATGAAGCTGAAGACGAGTTCACTACTGACGCTTCCACACTGGATCAACAAGGATCGCCGAAACATGAAACTCTTGTCCGCGACCCTCGTGCAAAGTCCCTTCAGGCAGCAGCTGCAGTGGAAAACACAAGACGGATACCTGCCAGACCTGTAACTCCATTCAGTGCCGCAAGAGGATGTGAAGCGTTCATAGAGGAAGGAGACGAACATCTGTCTTCGTCCACAGCTCCCTGTCCACATCTGGTAAGAATGTTACCTTTCCAATCATTTTCCAAAAACAATTGAACTTTTAAGTAGAGTTTTCAACTGTTAGTGACATCCAGCTTTGAAATGAAGAGATAAAAGACGACTGTTTACATGTGTAGTGTTAATCAACAGTGACTCTAACTCTGAATGTGAAGTATTTTTGATGTTTTGTTTCTCCCCAGCATGATCTTAATGCGCTGAAGGTGCCAAGAGAAGACGACACCAGTCATAGTGGTTTGGTGGAAGAGTCCCAACAAGGCCAGGAGTCATCTGAGCAGCCGATCAGGTAAAAGACCGAGTTTCACAGGCATCGATGAATTGAAGACAAAAGACTGAGGAATATTGTGTGTTCCCTTTTGTCCCCAGCTTGGCTGGACATGAGGAGGATGATGAGGAACAGTTACTGTGGAGTCAACTTTACACCGAGATCTCTCAAAAACTGACCACTTTGAAAAAAGTGAAGGATGAACTCGTCTCTGAGGATGATGAAAAAGTAGGAAAACACAGGAATAAAAATAACGTTGTTTATGATTTTAGGATGTGTTTTTGTTCGAGTGCAGATGAGTCTGAATAAAAATAGATAACATAAGCAAAATGATTTCCAAGAAGTGGATGCCAGGCTACCGAGTCCACCATCACATCTGTTTCCAAGGTAACAGTGGGCTAAACCTTTGGAAAGCAGCTACTGTCATAGAGGAGGAGGGAGAAGAGAAGATTGTGAGCTCTGTGCTGACACTCCTTTCACAGTTATAAAGTTCCTACTTTTAAATTGTTAAACAATCAATAGCAGGAACCAGCGTATTTTATGACTTGCATCACCCTAAAACAATAGAAAATCCTCAGTTTGATTAAAGTGATGAATTGGATTTGTCTACTTTTATTGAATCAACTTTCTTCATTAAACTCAACTCTTTGACGTGTGCCTCCCTTTGTGTTCGCCAAGCAGGGCAAAGCAAACAAGGCAAACAGTTTGTGACTGTAGTGAAGATTGTGTTTTTGAAAGGCTAAACGCCCATAAATGTGGAATGAAGCAGTTAGATAAGCAAGATGCAAGCTAGATAAAATCATGTATTACATTTGGACTTGGACTTGACACTCTGAGGTTATTGGATTTGAACTATTTGAACCATTCGTTACAGCCCTACAAATGATGTCCTCCTTGTTTTTAACTCATTCTGTTGAATTATTCCCTCCATATATCCTTTCACTGTGAATCACTGTGAAACGCCTGTGTTTGTTTAGGATCCAGAAAGGGATTTGCTACCAAGCGGGTCTGTGTCTGCTGTTCTCCAGCGGACACATGAGTCCATCACCATCCTGACACATGTAGTACGTACAATAGTAGATGAGGTTAAATCTTAGCCTATATATGTGTTCTTAATCATAATAATTCAGTAGATGCAGAGATTGTTAAGTCCTTTAAGTAATACACTGTGTTTTGGATAAATTGTTTCAAAAATTATCAACTAACATGGATCTGTGTGACTTAGCGGTAACAAGGTTTGGTTATTTCAGGTGAGCTCTCCAGGTGTGAATGAGGGGTTCTACGAGGCTGCACGGAAGGTTCTCCTCTGTCTGGACGCTTTGACCGACCTCCTTTTGACCCCTAGTGAGGACGATCCCCAGCTGAGGCTGCTACAGCAGGAGGTTAACCATTTTTGTTTTAAAGGTTGTGAAAGGACTGCATTTTCCCACCTCTCGTTCTGAAAGCATTGATTTTGTTTTTCTAAATCCCGGCATAGTGTCTATCAACTGAGCTGGGGACTCTAGCTGAGCTGTTGGGAAAAGTCGGGTTAGAGACCGAACCTGCACCTTCGAGGGAAAAACCAGAAGCTTGTTTGACCTCCCTTTCAGATTGTCTACATACTGTCCAGCTGGTCATCACCTCATCCCACAACCAGCTCATTCAACACCTCGGACACACATACCGACATCAGGTCTGACATACAGATCAGTCTCAGAGTCTCTTCAGTATATTATGGCAGTTCTCACATTTTTTTTCCTAATGTATACTTCTACGTCAGTACAGTTCTGAGAACAATGTAGCTTTTACTCAACGACAGCAGATTAGATTTCACACACAAAACATACAGTCAATTAATGAAATATGATGCATTGCTATGGATTAAACAAGCAAAGAGCATAGAAAGTCATGAAATTGTCTCCCAGTCAACCAGCATTAAAAGTGCTGCTCACACGTCAATGCATCAGTAATAATAATTAAATATAAATAATAACATATAGCTGACAGACATGACTTTTATTTCTTTATTGTAATATAATAATTCTTGACTTCTATTGAAGTAATGTACGTTGTTTAATTGTTACTTTTACATACTTTCTCCTCCACCGGCACATAGGACCACGTCTCCAGTTTGACGTTGGAGTTTGAACCGGGACAAAGTGAGATGTTCCGCAGCATAAAGGATGCTCCCAGTTTGGAGGTAACCAACACTTTGCAGCTTTTTGTGTTTGTTTGCCTATGTTTATGTACACTATTATGATAAATACAAGTCCAAAACATTATTATTAACTCTCAGAAATGTCCACCAACAAAGGCCATAACTGCTTCATTCTGATTTCTACTGTTAATGACACAATGAGAAAAAAATAATTACCTAATATGGCTTTGACTACACACTTAGCAGAAATAGAAATCAGCATTGTACCAGTCCTAATTAAAGACTAATGTCAAAGTATGAGTGATGCAGAAGTCAAAAATCAATAGTATTTTCCTTCATCTTTGTGCTTTTCTGTATCCCTCAGCAGTGTGTGCTGGGCCGACATCAGAGGGAGTGTCCAGGGGTAAAAGCCGAGCTCCAGCAAGCTTCCCGGGCCTTGCTTCAGGGGATTACTCGCCTCCTGGAACTGGTTGAAGAATGCATAACAGAGGGGCAGTTGAGCGAGGTTCACAACTCCATCCAACATCAAGCCGTCCTCTGCAGACGCAAGGTAGTGCTCACTGCACTTTGAGCAAGTTTTTCAACAGGCAGGCAAAGTCTTGATTTAAACTCTACACATTCCCAAGAGTGTGGAGAAGCCTCTTGATGGTTTTCTAAGAGTTCTAAAACAACTACTGATTAGACTTCACACGCCGATATTCAGACCTCAGTCCCAGTCAGTGTCTGTTTTCACTTATTGTCCTTCATCCATATCAGACCTTCTGCCTACTGTGCAATTATTTCACCTCACTCCTGTCATTAATGTGGTCTCTTGGTGAGCCAGAAGCTCCTGCGGGTCCTCAGGTCTCAGTTGGCTTTCGTGCAGTATCTGTTCCAACGTGAGCCAGAAGCACTCGAGTGTCAAGAGGATGAGCGCGTACAGCTGCAAGTCAGGGCCAAAGCTTTGCAGCAAAGCGCTCTGGAACAGGAAGTGGCTTCACAAAGGAGGATCCAGGTTTGTAGTGCACATTTGCTGAGGGCCATATGAATTTATACATAAACAAATGTCTCTTTTCTTGTAGAAATTGCTGTGTAGTTGGTGTCAGTGCTTACAAATCAAATGTTGAAATGGATGCAGGAGTGGACCCGCTGGGAGGATAATTGTGGTCGACTTGGCGGGCTGCTGGATGATCTTGAAGGCTTCATCAGCAGCGGGGATCCAGAGGGAGATGATGAGACGTTGGCAGAGCACCGACGAGATACCTGCCAGGTAAACCCTGTCACACACTCACACACAAATATTGAAGTTGTTTGTGTCTCATCAGACTTCTGTTACTGATTTCCTACTTGTCCCAAAGTGCTTCAAACAGCCTCTAGAGAGCATGAACTACTGTATTTATGTTTAATTTCAGGGGAAGGTGAAGGGGCAGAGTGGGGGGAGAGGAAACTTTTTCTCCAGTTGAGAGAAAAGCCTAGTCACACTTATTTAAAACTCAACTGTTGTCTTGTGTATTAATGCCTCTCACTCAGCTATGATGAGCTAATTGTAATTGAAATACCCATAAAATTAGCCTGCACCTTTGTGGGCAGAGCATGAATATGAGCAGGAATCCTTTTCAGCAGATTAACATTAAGTTTCACAGACTCATACTCTCCTAATGCACCATTGTTTCTCCACATCACATCAGTCTGCCCATCCCGTTTCTTCACAGGTTAGCGTGGAGTCGGCTTGTCAAGAGAATTTAACCGAGTTTGATGTAAACTCAACGTAAGCACTGTCTGTTCTCCTGTTCACTCAGCAAACACTGGTCCAGCTGGATGACAGCAGAGTCGCTTTAGGGCTGCTCCTGGATCAGAGGAAGGCGCTGCAGACGGAGCCAGGGTTTGCTTCCACGGTCGGCCGTGCAGGAGGCGATCTGGAGCTGCGGTGGCTGAGCGCCTACAGACGGACAGAGCAGGAGAGTCGACGCTGCAGAGATATCCAGGACAGCCGGACCAGGTGGGAGGGGCTCAAAAATACCAACATTTAATTTATGTCAAAAGAATAAAAGACAGTAGAAGACTTTATTATCCATCGTCACCTATAAGGTTTATAGATAAGCTGAATAAGTATAAGGTATCATCTATAAGCCAGGCAGTTTCAATTATTTTCCATTGACAATTTGTATTATCATGCTTTTAAAGCATATTTTGCCAAAAAGAAAAGTCCTGTGAGAATTTGAATCTCAATCATTTTTGTTTTTTTGTAATTTCTACTTTTCATTTATCTTTCAATGATGGAGTTTTCAGTGGAGAGTATTAATCAAGCACTTCAACAGTCTTTTGAGTAGAATTATGTTGCAGTGAGGTCCATTTAGAGTAGGTATTAACACATTTTTAACTTAAATTCATCTGGATGTGTGAAATCTCAAAAGGCAGTTACCTATCCGCTGGCTTAATTCAGCTTGTTATGGATACTATCGCATAAGGTTTTAGCAATTTTCAAGGATATCATGACATCACATCATAAATAAGGCGAGTCTACGGTTTTGTTCAGCAGTATTGGATCCATGCCTAAGTCGTGTTTTTAACAAGCAGTCATGTTGTGGTTCACTGGATGAGGTATCTGTTTTTTCTCATCCTCCCCACAGATTCCACACTGACTTTGCCTCAGTCAGTGAATGGCTGATTGTTGCCAACAAACATCAGAAGACTTGGTCAAACCTGGCTGAAACCTCGGACCTGAACCAGGAGTGTATTCGCAGCAATCTGATCAAGCTGCTCGTAAGACTTCCTCGACTGATCGGCCTATTTCTATATCATAAACAGAAAAAGACTTTCGGCAACTATGACCTTTTTGACCTAGGAAGGAAAAACAGTCGAGCGACTTAAATCGAAACACTGAAAAAACACAATTGTAAACAAAGATTAGGTCTATGGTATGGAGCCCCAGATAACCATTTAAAGCCAAATGGAAAGGACATATAAACTGTCTGCTTCTAAATAACGACAAAAAGCTATCTACCTAAGAATGCACAGGCTGTTGCTGAAATGATGACTCAGCCTGTGCCAAAATGCATTAATCACACATGATAGGAGATGTTTTATTATGCCGGTACCATTCTCCTCCCTCAGGACTTCTCCGTGGAGTTTGAAGCCATGTCAGTGAAGAGGGCGTCTGCATCCAGGGAAGCCACCAAGCTGCTCCACCTGAAGGAAGCTGATTGTCCCGGGATGAGAGCTCAGCTCGCCCAGCTGGAGGGCATCTGGATCCAGCTGACCTCTGACCTGTCCAAGATACAAGACTGCCTGCAGCAGGTACAGTATTTACTGCCCCCCTGCTGGAGAAGAAACATTGGACATTGTTATTCTACATCACAAATAAACTGGTCTGTTGGTTTTCAGAAATAATTAGGCATTGAGAAATTCCTTCCAGTGAAGAGGAGTGTAAACCCTGTTTATGATTTGGATTTAGTGTGATTGAATAGTGGGGAATTCTGGAGAGCTTAGCGAGGAGGTGAAGGACATTGTTAAATGTTCCTCCTCGTTTATCATCCGTGAGTCCTGGGAGGTTTGTCTTGCAGAAGGTTCATTTTGATGCCTTACACCCAGGGGTTCCCAAGGGGAGGGGTCGCGAGATGCCGAGGGGGGGTCCCCAGATGATTTTCACTACTTTGACTGAGATGTGCTTCTGGTAACGTGGAAATGAAAGTATTGTGTCAAAATGAGGTTTGCACATGACAGCAACAATGTTCACTCATAAGTCATGGAGATTACTTTTACTGAGATATTCTGCTTTTATCTTTTAGTAAATTGTTTATGTAAAATATAAAAATAGATATCATGGTTGTCATGCTGTAAAGTTCTCTGTTGTCTGGCGTCTGTTAGCGGCTGCTGGCAGCGTGGCCACCGGCAAAGTTGCTTTCTGACCTGGAGGACTGGCTGACGAAGCTGGAGGCTCGGATCAACCTGGAAAAAGAATCAGTCCTCAAGGCCAAAGAGGCTGTCCAGATAGCTGAAGTCCTGCACCAATATCAGGTACTAATACCACCGTGTCTTGTGTTTGTGCACCTCTTTCAAGAACATTTCTATTTGAATGATTAGTTCAGTGTCATTGCTTTGATTTGAAACTACTAAATTGAAAGACATTTGCTTGACATTTGATGTGTAAGCATATCAACATTACAGATTGTTTCATAATTAAGATAATAAACCAACCATTTTCTGGACAACACAACATAAATTACAGCTTCATTTTCATCACAAATGATCTTCTCTCTTTGGGGATAACTCGTAATATTGAGGAAGTTCTTTTCAATATAAATATTTACTTTGAAAGGCAAAGATGAAATACAAATCAAATTTTTATTAATGCTATAAAAGCACCACTAATGATTTACAACACTGAAGAACGGTGAGGAAATACTTGAAATTCTTAGATTACACTGGAATTGTGTTTTTTGGTCAGACGCCTGAAATTTGAGTCAAAGTCTCTAATGCACAGTAGAGGAACCTTTATGATATCAGAGGTGGATGATGCATGCTGATTTTTCATAGTATGCAAAATATGGGAGAAAACTGGCCATCTTTTTTTTTTTCTTTTATAAGAAATATTATGTTTTCCTTCTCAGGAGCTAAAGGCGGGCATGATCAATGGGCAGCTCCTTCTGGATTTCCTGTGCCAGTCTGGGCCTCAGGCGGTGGGACTGGAAGTCTGGGCTCTCCGCTCCGAACATACAACGTTTGCCGAGAAACTCGGTGCCCTCAGACTGCAGTGGCTACACCTTCAGAGAGAGCTGGAGAGACAGGTCTGTTCTTCACCCAGCGATAAACTCTAAAACACCACGACCTGTACCTGTAACTGTAACTGTGTCTTTTATTTACTGGTCTGGTATCTTATGCGTTGCTACCAGCTAATATGCATGTGTAAAATGTAGTGAAAAAAGCTGACCTAACAAAAAAATAGTGGTAAGGTTCCATGGCTCGGATCTGGATTTTTCGTTTTTTGTGTTTCCAACACAACTCAATTTATGCCAAAATGACTAAAAAGAAATGTAATTTTTCATGTATGACATTTATTTCTGCACACAAATCAGCCACTGTTTTGGCTTTGTCCCCTCAGACTCATGAGGCTGAACAGATGCGTCACACTTGTGCAGACAGAGAGAGGCGGTTACAGCGGCTTCGTGCCTGGACAGAACAGCAGAAAAGGCAGCTGCATCGGTGGAAACAGCCCACCAGTCAAACTGTGGCCCGTGAGGCTCTGCTGGAGTTGGAGGTACAGCAATGGGATGTGAGCAGGTGTCTCTCCTGCTGCTGTCTCAGATATTGAGACTGTTCTTGTGTTCTTCCAGGCTGTTGTGAGCAGAGTGACGGAAGTGGCTGCAGCTTTGCAGGAGCTGAAAGCCACACAAGTGCATGTTAAAAAGGAGGAGGATCACCCTTGTGATATGTTCTTCTCTGGCCAGACAGAGTGTGTTTCTCATGCGTGTGTGGATCTAAAGCAACAGGTAAAAATAAATCTGTTACAGCATTAAATAAAGTTATTCACCAACATATTTAAGATGCATATATTTAAACATGCCACCTTGATTTTTAAATTGGGAAAATCCAGAACCATCCATCTCTTGGAAAAGACAAGACCTGCACCAGACATCATGCTGTCTTCCTTTGTGGTCATTTACAGATAGAAGCTCTGCGACCAGCTCTGCAACAGAATGTGGAGGAGTGGGGTTGTTTTGAGAGCGCTCTGAGGGAGGTTTCCCTGCACACCACCAGGGTGCGCTGTGCTCTGCAGCGTCAGCCTCTGTACTCACTGATGCAGGTAGAAGGACACAAGGACTTCCTCGAGGTGAGTAGACTCACCGACAATCATGACACATAATGGCTTTACAGCTGCAAGAAGAAATCACATGTTTTTTTATTACTCTGAAAGGAGTCCTAACTGTTAAGTTAAGAGCCCTTCCATTCAGTTTTTACTGATTCAGTGAAGGTGTGGGCGTTCCCAGACGTCAAGACCTCTGTATTGTTAGTCACTATTCTTAGATTTTGAAAAGAAAATTCACCTGAGAAGTGAATTTTTAAAAGGGGATTCTTGTGCACAGCAACTCCAGGGGAAGGTCAGAGAAGGAGAAGAGCTTTGGACGTCCATGGGTGAATCCTATGACAGTCTTGTGAAGACTCTTCATCGTGGAACAGCACAGGCGCTGGATGATCAAATGAGAGGAGAGCGAAAACGGTCAGTGGCCTGCAATGACCATAAACAATCCGTGGATTAATGAAGACAAACATCTGAAATTCTCTATGTAGTGAAAAACATGCATCTTCAAATGTTGTGAGCTCGATCAAATTAAAACATCGTTTAAGTGATTTTCATGGACTACAATACAATAATCCCTTGTTTTAAGTTTAATAAAAAAAAACAATAAAAACCCATTGGATTATCTGAAATATGCATCATCACATAGTTAAAAACAGGACTGTTTTCTTATGAAAAGTTGACTCTTTGGAGATGCATGTTTTTTAGATGAAAGCAATGAATCATAAATTTGTTTCCATTTATATAAAATATCTATTATATTTTCATTACTCATGTAAGCAGGTGTTTCCTCTATACATGGGTACATCAGAATCAGGAGAGTAATATTATCTTATACAGAAGAATCGCTAACTGCTGTGTCCTTGTGAATTAAGAATACTATATGCTTATTGAGATAAGAATACCAAGAGACCCTGTTCACTTTGTTGTGTTTGGGACTCTTCGAAGGCGTCAGAAAAGAGCATTATATTTTTAGTTACAGAGTATTGATGCCCTGTGTTCAGGTGGAAGGCTGTGGTGCAGGAGCTAAAGGATGAGCACATGAGGAGTGGAGAGACACTTTCCCTCTGGCAGGAGTACGTTCACCACTTTGATCGATGCTCCCTTCAGCTGCAAACACTGTGGCATCAGTGGGAGGAGCTGTCGGGACCTTCACCTAAGCAGGACACGTTTCTCTCATTGGAGGTGAATTTTAGCAAATTGTCAATATAAATCATGTATATAAATCATAAGATAGGATGCATCTGATTTAACTCATTCCACTGATGATATGAAGATTAGCAGTTGAATTGAAACTCATTTCTGGCATTTGAATTTCAGTTAGTTTTTGATTTCATGCTTATTAGAGATGCTTGTTTTTCAGTCAGTTACGCCATCTTATTTTTAGAACTGACACATCCTGTACTTACTTTCATATATCATTAAATCTGTTACTCACAGAGGGGTCTGCTAATCAAAGAAAAGAAAGAAACAGAAAGTATTCACTTAAGGACAGAAATATCAGCGACGGTCTACTACCTGCGTAGTTCAGATGCTGCGTCACATTGTTTTGCACCATCATGCAACAAAACATGCATTAGAGCCTCCATTCGTGTAATTTTGTTCTTCAATAGTACATTAAAAGGTTTATTTCCGAATACCGAACCAGATTTCCAAGAAGATAAAAAGCGGCTTTGATGTTATGGTCTAAAGTTTTTTAATGGGCAATGATAAAAAATAGTTGGAAAAACGGTGGAAAACAGGAAATACTAAAGTAATTAAATATCACAGGACAGGAAGGTGCAGGATAGTTCAATCGGTAGAGTCCTCACTGCCTCGCTGTTCTATCCCACGCTGTCCTCTCTGAATAAAGCCAAAAAGGCCAAATGAAAAAGATCCCAGCACAAACAGTAAACAGGCCTATGGATAAAAATCCTATCCAACTCAATTCCACCATTTATCTTGTTGTTTCTCTCAATACCAGAAGTTGCAGGATGCTGTTGAGAATTTGGAAAGCAGTGAGGGAGAAGTGCTTGTGGCTTCCAAGCCTCTCCTCAGACGGCTTGAACCACTGGCTGCAACTTTACTCCAGTCAGAGACTAGACTGCTGTCCCGCGACGTCCTGCTGCTGAGCCAGGCAATGTCTGCGAAAAAGAGAAGTCTTCAGGTGAGGAAGAATATGACAAATATGACCTTCATTTTACAACAGTAGTTGAAATATTGGTTCTAACTGTGCCATTCCTGTCACAGTTCAAGACAACAGAGTTGTGCAATGAAATGCCATTTGTAGTCCCATTTTGCTAAGAAAAACACAAAAAAACAATAGCTATATTATATGGTAGAGAGTAGAGGATGAATGTAGGAGTCTCATAGTTTGGTAGAAGCTGTCTGAAGTCTGGTGGTGCTGCAGCTGATACTTGCTGGGTGGGTTCTGTCTTCAAGGCAAGGCAATTTTATTCGTATAGCACCTTTCAACAACAGGGCAATTCAAAGAGCTTTACATAAAACATTAAAAGATTAAGAGAAAAAAATAAATTTAAATAACAAATAAAAGCAAGAATATCAAAGGAATAGAAATTACAGTGCAGGATAAGAAGTTCATACATTGAACTTGGACAAAGAGCAGACCTGTCCCAGACGATCTGAGAGGTCTGGATGGTTCGTAGCAGAAGATCTGAAATGCATTTTGGCCCTTAACCATTCAGCGATTAGGAAAACCAACAGTAGTATTTTGAATTAATTCTTTGACGGACAGGAAGCCATGTAAAGATCTGAGAACTGCAGTAATATGATCTACTTTTTGCTCTTAGTGAGGACTCTAGCAGCAGCGTTCTGAATTAACTGCAGCAGTCTGATGGACTTTTTAGGGAGACCTAAAGACACTGTTACAGTAGTCGAGCCTGCTGAAGATAAATGCAAGGACAAGTTTTTCCAAATCCTGCTGAGTCGTAAATCCTTTAATCCTTGATATTTTCTTTAGGTGATAGTAGGCTGACTTCATAACTGCTTTAATGTAGCTGTTGAAGTCCAGGTCTGAGTCCATGACTACACCTAAGTTTCTGGCTTGGTTTGTGGTTTTTAGCATTACCGTTTGAAGCTGGGTGCTAACTTTTGACCATTCTTCCTTGGCTCCAAAAAAAAAATTTTATTTTGTCTTTGTTTAATTGGAGAAAATTCTGCTCTACCCAATCATTGGTTTGTATTCAGTGCTGGTATTGGACTATAGCCCCCTGGTGATATTGTTATGTAAACTCATCTGTGTAGTTATGGTAACATATTTGTTGTATTTCATGATCTGGGCCAGTGGAAGCATGTAGATATTGAACAAAAGAGGCCCCAGAATGGAGCTTTGGGGAATCCACTTGTAATTTTTGCCTGCTCAGATGCGTAATTATCTACAGACACAAAGTTATCTCTCTCCTTCAAGAAGGATTCAAACCATTTTAATACTGTGCCAGAAAGTCCCACCCAGTTTTCCAGACGGTCTCGGAGTATGGCACCTCTTGTCACTAATATCACTGATCCTCGGTAGATGGGTATTTATCATGAGGGAGATTGTGTGAAATGCTGCCTGAGGTTTAATGTTAGACTGCTGCTTTTAATGTTCAAATTCAAATTTCACAAATTCACATTCAATTTTAACATTTTTACATTTCTCTGTGTGTACAGGAAGATTTGGAGCAACAGGAAGTATTTCGTACTCTGCTGGAGGCCCTTGAAAAGAAGACACAGAATACACAACATAAACTGAAGAGCAAGTTGAATGACGCAGACTCCATTAAGGTTGGTCAGAATCCGGTTTGGTCTTAAGGGTGTGAGAGCTGTGATATGCATCACTCAGGATACACATATTTTTAGGTTTTCAAGTATCAAACATGGTAGTAGTAGACTTAATGTCACCCATGGTCTGTGGACAACCATATTGAAGCCTTGAGTTTGGTATTTTGACTGTGTTGATCTTGTTTTTTGGAACCATTAGTGAAAAGAGAGGGTGGTGCAAAGTATAATAATAAGAGTGACAAAATCCATTAACATGACCTCTAAATATGTTGTACTACATGCATTTTCTAAGGCTCAGAATGTCTTATCACCAGGGAACTGAACATGTGATGTTTGTTTTGTGATTCCCTGGTTGAGTAGCAGGTTTTCTTGGAGCTCTGTGATCTGTTTCCATCACTGGTTGACGTCAGGGAGATGAGTGGTTGTGTGACCCTTAACAACCATGAGATGGAGAGATTGTTCGTTCTCTGCAGGCAATGGACTGAAAGCATGACTCACACATCTGAAATGTACAGGTGAAAATCTTCCGTTCAAAATGTGTGCAATTAGGTTGTGTATAATTCCATTGTTGCTATTTAAAGGTTCAGAAAACATTTTGCGAAGATTATGTAATTGTCCTTTCAATTTGAGAGAAGCTTCCGGTTGTCTTCTAATTGTGGTTATATTTTCTTTTCCCAGAGAGCTGCAGGCTGAGCTTCAACGTTCCCAGAACTTCCAGGAGAAATGTAACAACCTGATGTCTATCCAGAAGAAGCTTGAGGCGGAATCGATGTCTAATATCCCTCAAAGTTTCTCCAGCGTCCAGGACATACTGACTGTCCATCAGGTCCTCACCGTACTTCATCGCTTCACATTTTTCAGATTTCCTAACTTCTGTCTTGGTGGTTTGTTGGTTTGTTGGTTCTTAAAGGCTTTCCTTCCCCTGCACTCTAGATAAACCACTCATCTGTATTCTGCCCACGTGTTATTAAGTGACAAACATGTTGACAATGAAATATGAAGTAATTAAGGCTTGGGTGCTGAATTACTGAGCAGTCATCAGCAGAAACACATATTTGGCATCCACTCTAAATGTATCACTGTGATTATGACAGGACAGTCTGAAGCTTGAGTGCTATAATAAATGTTATTTTGATGCTAAATTACTTCTATAAATATACTTTCTTTGTTTCTTCGATAGAGGCTTGAGGCTGAAATAATTATTGGACACCAACTTGTGCAGAGTCTTCTCTGTCATGTAGTCGAGTCCATGGAAACAGGAGAGAAAAAGTAAGTGATGGTAAAGTCTTACAAGACATTGTCAGTTTTATAAACAGAAATTGGAACTTAAAGCTTATTAAGTACAAAATATTGCATGCACAGCAATGGGTTATCTTTCTCCTTCAAGCCCTAATTCCCCTGCTTTATGCCTTATCTTTGTCTCCTTTCAGGACTGGAATGAAGTTAATAAATTCACAGGGAATCATAGCATTCTTCCGATTCAGAAGTTTGCTTTAGAACAACAGGTGTTTTGCATCATATTGAAGTTATGGAATGGCTCAATGAGTGCGTGTTGAAGAGGCCATTTTTTAACGTCAGTTTCTTACTCCTACTCTCCCCGATTTGGCCGTCAAGGTTCAAAGTTTGTCTGCATCTGGCAGGCTCATACATCGAGCCACGCTTGAATTTCAGCAACCAACCAATAGGAAAACCATGAAAAAAGAAGCTTAAACTGATAATGCTAGTTAGTAGGCATATTCACTGAATCTTTTTTTCTTGATCACAGTATAGTAATCCAGTTAGTACGGGATGTTGGACCTCAATACTTTGGTGAATTCATTAAAATTGTTTATTTCATCAAATCACTTTTGGTATTTGGAACAAAATTAGCACAAGTATTTAAAAATGTGGCAGGATTATTTTAAAAAAAGAGAGAGAGAAACATGATGCCAGAAAGAAACTGGTAGTTGTCTAAGTTATTACAGATCCTGACACCTTTATAAAGAATTAGATTTGAGGTGTTGAGATGGGTTCCTTTCTTTGCTTGCAAGCATCACACACATTGGGACACAAAACAAAATGCAGTGTCTGCAGATGTTTCCTGTCCTGGAACAGTTAGATGTCTCTTTCCGCAAAGCTTCCTTAAATCATTTCTGTGGAAAGCTCTTATTTTTTTTAAAAGGAGCTGAAGGAAAGTTTCTTCTCTTGCTGTGCTGGCATTGCTACTCAAGGCTGTCCTAAAATCCTGATGATGTCATGTTGATTAAGCAATTGCCTGTGAAGGGACTGTGATGGACCCATTTGTAACTTTTCATGTTTTGTGTTGATTTATTTTTTTACAAGGAAAGTGTCCTTCTGTTTAACATATATCCCTATAGGGACCATTGACTTGTACATTACATTCATCGGATAGATTTTAAGACGTTTGCCGACATTTGTTAACAGTTTCAAGCAAATGCTTTAGTTTTTTCTCCAAAATATAACAAAGCCGAACCTCTGGTGTTGCTTCTTCACAGATCTGAACTCGTGGATCAAGTGCTCTGTATGCGGGAGAGCTGGTTCAACTCGATGGGTTGGCTGGCCAGCGCAGGTCCTCGACACAAGCACAGCTAGGCCGGTGGAGATTCTACCGTCATGGAGCGAAACGTTTGTGGAAGCTGCTGAGGGACATCGACCCTCTGCTATCCCCTGCTGAACCTGCTCTGTTTACACTGCATCAACAAGGAAGCTGCATGGATGATCTCCAGGTTAGTAGAGATGGATGCCACTGAGAGCTTCTTAGATTAAAACATATATATTTTAGTGGTAAAATCGTAAAATTCTGGACCGATTGTAACATTTGAAAACGCTAAACAATAAACACTGTCTCTCCAGTGTGTTAAAGACGCTCTGGGTCTGCACTCCACCATATACACCCAGACGCTGGAGGCTGGCAGACATTTATGTGAAACCATAATGGACTCTGAATGTCAGAGCCAACTACAGTCGGAGCTCCAGGCCCTGCAGGAGGCCTGGGAACGAACCACCTCGCTGCTGGAGAGGGGAGACCTGCTCAGCACAACTGTTCAGGTAACAGCCATCCATCCATCAAAGGCCAACACTAGGATGTTGAGTTGAGCTGAGAACTAATCTGCCAGCCCAACATAAAAAATGCACGCGTGTCTTTTACTGTCAATGATGCATGTTTGATAGTCACTGTTGCTGTCTAATTAAGTCAGTGGCATCTCGTCACCGCCTCGTCAAAAGCATGGAAACGAGGTCGAACATACTATGTCATAGTTTCAGTTAGGTCTTTTCGACCTACAAAATCCAAAAGAAAAGCTTGTGTTACAGTATTAACAAGAGAGTAGGAGGGGTCCGCTTTTCATGACCCATATCCAGGACCTGATCCTCCCCCAACACACACACACACACACAACCTGGTGTGTCGCAATTGCACAAACCTCCAGCCAAGGGGGATCAAAGAGAAGCTCAAATCCAGCCATGATCCACATCAGGGACGTCTGGTTACCAGTCTGTCTCCTTCATTCCACCACTGTGCCAAGCAGCACTCATCATTTGTACGGGAAGGCATCGACATACTGAGAATCCAATTAATTATTATCAAATAAAGTAAAATGAGAAAAGCAGACAGACAGAATTTTGGGGTAAATGCTGATTGGTCGATTCTTTTATTGACATTGCTGATATTTTATTACATGGTGGCGCCTGTTGACTTCAAGCTCTGACTGATCACTGACTGAATAACAGAAGGGCTGCCTAGCTTCTATAGCTGAACTGTGTTAAAATACAGTATCGGGATGTTTTGGTGCGCGGGCCCAGCGAGGTCAGGGAAAGTTGTGTTAACCCCTTTGAGTTAAACAGGATCCAGCCGGGGACGGGAAATCCCTCTGAGCAACGTGTCAAACATCACACCGAGGGAAGCGTTAACGTACAAAGTAGAACTGGCAAGGAAGAGACCAACTTGATCATTGATCAACACTTTTGTTCTGTTTAAAGTTTCGATTTATTGAACTCATATTTTGATTTCAGTCACTAAATGTTTTAAGTAAAGCTGTTGGTTCTTTACAGCATTCACAATTAATGATTCTCTAAGCATCCTTGCACCTGAAAGATTTATATTTGTGAACAGAGAGTTTTACAATGCATTTTTAGGAAGCTAAAAATAAACTAAATTGTTTCTCTTTCTATCTCTGCAAAGGAAGCGGAGTCAAAGTCATTGTATTTTCTTATAATAGAACTATTTTTAAAGTGTGTTACCTCTGCTGTGATTGATCTTTTGAGGTGTGATTATCAAAAAGCATTTCCCCAACACATACTGTAAGGTTTTCATAGCAGCCCAGGCCTTTGTGGTCAAACATTACAGGCTACTGATCATAACATGCCAGATATTTGTTAAACTGACTCCTGAGATCTCCTCCTTCTATGTTCTGCTGTTTATTAAGAATTGGTCTCAGTGTCAGGACCGGATAACCATTATCACGTCTGAATTGGAGGAGCTGAACACTGTGCTGAAAGTGCCTGAGAGACCGCAGGACTCTGAGGGCGAGACACACATTCAGGTAATAAAAAAATTACAATCTTAATAGAGTGCTAGTATTATTCCAAATAATGTGAGGATAATAATTTTATTGTACTGATTTTTTACCAACTTTGCCTCCTATTGAAACAAGTTGTTTTTCCAATAACTAATACATGTTGTACAATGCACAAAACCGACAGTATGCTAGCTGGTTTATCATTGTACAATGTGTGTGAGATCAATGCATAAAGTTGCCACTCAAGTCCCAGTAAATCAGCAGCATGAATCTAACAGGTCAGCTTGTCAGAGAACTGGCCAAAGTTCCCCCACCCCTCGACTTCATCAGTAGCCGCCCCCCATCCCACCAGAGCGCCTCCAGTGAGTTTACCCCCCTTTCCCCTAGCTCCATGCTTTCACTCCCCTCCCCCTTTCTACTCCCCTCTCCCCTCCCCCTGTCCCATCAACAGCCCTTTAATCTGGATGGTCAAAGCGAAAAAGAGGTGTAGAAGTGTGTGCACACAGCTTCTACATGGCTGTCTGACTGGCTGTCTGTGTGTGTGTCTGTGTGTGTGTGTTATGCAGGAGGCAGACCTCTCACTGCAGCGTTTGACCAGTGGATTAGGGGAACTGGCCACCATGAAGACAGACTTGTCCCAGTACATCGCGGCCGGTGATTCGGCTCTGTTGGAGCAGCAGCTGGAGCAACTCCACGGTCAATGGGAAGAACTGTGTATGAAGGTGAGAACTGACCAGGAAGAAATGGAGGGAGAGAGGAGAGGAAATGAGAGAGTGTAGATGGTGCAGGTGGAAAGGAAGGATTGGGTGGGAAAGAGTGGGAGAAGAGGAGGAAAAAAGTTTCTACCGGCAGTGTCTTGCGCTGACCAGCAGCACAAAGCCTCTGCACCACTGGGGCTGAACACACACACACACACACACACACACACACACACACTACATAATTGTTTGAGAAAAGAGCATGTGCCGATTCATGGAGGGAAAACTACAACATCTTGTCCCCTTGTTAATACCAAAGCCTCATTTTAATTTAACATTTCTACTGCAAAAGTGCCAAAACAAAAAAACGCCCATTAGTTTCAATAAGATGTGTGCTGAATGTGACAGGTCTGGGGTTATTTGGTCACCTTCAAATGGAGCTATTTCTGCTTGTATCAGCATACAAAGAAAAGTGACGCCTTTTGCAGTTTTGCAGTTCAAACGTTTTGAAAAAGTCCCGTTGACAGTTTTTCAGGTTGTAATTGGCTCCTGGCTCGGAGGCGGTTTTCTTAAAGAACAATCGCATGAAACTGAAACAGGCTGCGATTTTCTGTAACTGCATTATTGGGTGAAAGTAGCTCCACCATATAGACGCTGGCTCAAATTCCTACAGTTAATTCTTTTGGCTTCAGCACAAACAGGCTCTTGTTCTTGAGAAGCCAACGGTTATGACATGCTCGGGTCTGTTATTAGGGTTATTTGCAGCCATGCTAATTGGGTCCCCCAGTTAGAGCTGGCTGCCTCCACCTGCTCCTGTCTTGGCAGCAGTTACTGGGATCCACAGATGCAGCAACAGCAGCCAGTATGTTTCCTGTTGATGTTCTATGTGTAAATGTCTCTGTAAAACTGGTGGCTGCGCATCCTGACTGCTTAACTCTTTGTATGTTTCTAGCAAAACAAAAACACATAATTTCCCAAAAAGCATTGGATGTATTCAAGTAAAGACCATCCAGCTACTGTGTATCAATGGAAAAGGTTGAAGCATTGTTGTTTCATAATAATTGAATTCTAAATAAATTGTCTTTTTAAGCTTGATTATTTGACAAAGCACAGACATTTTCAGCTGTTAGATCACACTCTAGATTCTTCATCCCTATTAATTCCTGACATGGCTGCGGGGCATGGGTCTGAGCCACCACCGTTTCTTCTGTATAGTTAACAGGTTGTAGGTGGGGGAAGCCACTGGAATGGGTCCGCTGAGCAGATGGCCTGGCTGGGCTAAACTGATTCAGGGGACAGGCTCTTTTGTTCCAGGGGAAGCACAAAGTCCTCTCGGGGTGCACAATGCACCCTAAATTCTCCAGAGTCCAGAGGGCCCAGCGGTCTTAGTACATTAAAACCAAAGCAGGGCTCATTTAAATCAAATAAATGCCAATGAACAGTAAAATATAGCTGGTGCAAACATTCCTCGTGGGTTTTGCTAAGCCCTTTAACCTCAAAAAGATCATCAGCCCCCTCCTCAGCTATGCAATGGGTGGTTTTCATGGCATTAAGCCATGTCATTAGGAAAATGGACCTTGTTAATTTTATGAAACAGCCAGAGTCCCTTCAGGGATTTCAGTTGATCACTGAGTCTAGAAGAGATTACATGGCACATGGTAATATAAGAAAACACTTAATATTTAGTTCATTTGGCTGTTTTTTATTCACTTCTGTACCTCGTCATCTCTTGTATTGAACAGTACTTTTCTTTAGTATTATACCAGGTTATGTGTCTCCTTTGCACACAGATTTTAAAAAATGTGTTGTTCAATGAGGTCAGAGTATCATGGATACACACCAGGGAGCGTCATAGCAACCCTGTTACAGACTGGATTGACATTTGTCAAAATTTGTTTGTGCACATGTCAGACATTTAAAACCTTTTTTACATGCAGTTGTTCCCTGCGAGTCTGAAGTAAATTTGGCAAGGACATGGTGTCAGATTTATTGTTTGTTTAAATACTTTAAATCATGTTTAGTTCTTGCTGTGGATGATGCACAGGTAACCTTTGCTTTGTCCCTGAATACTGATCTGCTGCATTTAAAGGTTCAACTTGTATGTGAAGGCTCAGTAGATGTTCACTTAGCGCATTATAAAGGCGTGTATTTCTTAAAAGTGAAGTGTTTTAATAGCTCTTGGAATTGCACCGTGGAGATTTGAATATATCAACACACCTATGTGTTCAACATGAAATAACAAATGATCATTATCTGATACTAACCCTGACATTCGTCTCCCTGCCGCAACAAGCAATAAGTTGCTAAATGCCACTTTTATCATCCTTCCCAGGTATCTCTGCGGCGACAAGAAATCGCAGACTGTCTCAACGCCTGGACCATCTTCAACGACAAGAACAAAGAGTTCTGCGATTGGCTGACTCAGATGGAGAACAAGGTGTGCCACGGTGGAGATCTGAGCATTGAGGAAATGGTGGAGAAACTGAAAAAGGTACAAGATCTAACGAATATTGATATCTTCCTATCATGTGGAAGAACAGGTGTTCCTATTCATTATATCAGCATTATCAGTTAGAGAAATGAATTTCTTGCATACTTTTCTTCATACATAACACTCTTTAATCCGTTGCATGGTAACCACTTGTGTAGGTAAAACTCCACACATGAAAAACATGAATGAAGCTGTTTACAACAGATGGTGGCCTGGAACGGGATGGCAGCGCTGCCCTTTGTTTACCAGCAACCTTTGGCCTTTTGTACCTTCCTCTCTCAAGATGAAGCATGCTCATTCACTCAACATGATAATAATTGGTTTAAAGATTGCTGTTTTGGGTTGTTAGATGAGCTGTGAAAATTAGTGGCACTTGATAGTTTCTTTTAATTATCTGGATAGCCAAAGATGTCTATTCCTGGCGATAACCGACTGCTCCGGAGTATGGAAACCGCTGAAGTCTGTTTTTGATTCATGGATGCAGTCTTCCCTATTTCAACTTACTTTTATTTTATTTTAGTAATATGTTTGTGTTTTGCTGGTTACGTAAAGCCAAACTGTAAAAGATGATTTCAAAACTGAGATGCTCTCATGTCTCTTGATGTCCTCTGCTCTAAAGTGATGAAAGATGGACCAAATAAAATACATAATACATAATAACGCTACTGGGAAAAAAACAAATCTCCATATTAGATCTAATTGCTTTAGTATAAAACACAACAAGTTCAAGAATCCAAAGAGTTTAATTTCAACTTGAATGGATGTAGTTTGTGAGGTTTTGCCTGTTTTTTTAGATTTTCTTCGGGACATGAGGTCACATAATGCATGTCATGTTTCCACAGGACTGCATGGAGGAAATCAACTTGTTCAGTGAGAATAAAAGCCATCTGAAGCAGCTGGGTGAGCAGCTCCTGTTAGCCAGTGACGAAGCCAAGCAGACGCAGGTCCACGACTCGCTGCAGGAGGTGAACCAGCGGTGGCACAACCTCTTCCACCAGATCGAAGCCAGGTGAGGCAACCGAAGCTCGAAGCAGTGATTTAGTTGCCGACTTACATGTGTTTTATTTTTATGTGTGTGTGTGTGTGTGTGTGTGTGTGCGGATGTTTTTTCAGTAGCACACTTAATGCCCCTCCCCAATCTTCTGCACAGGCATTAAAAGGCATCATTGTGGACTGAAAGCCTTTAACTGCGGAGCCTGTAATTAAACAATAGCTCCACTGCAGATCCATCCACCTGCTGTTGTGTTGGTCGTGCTCTGCAGCTGTCAGGAATACATGGCTTCTAATGTACAGACAGTAGGTCGAGCCCCCCCCCCCTCACAGACAGATGGACGGTCCTGTGGATGAGCTGGAGATGCACATCCAAGCTACCCCCACCACCAGGGGGGGAAAAAGCTGTGCTTACGTCTCAGACAGTACCATATGGGATGACGTGAGGGAGGGTGGGTTATTATGGAAGGGGCTGGGGTCTGTCGGCATGCATTAAGCGCTTATTCTCAAGGTGGGGTCCTTTCCAGATTTCAGGGGGCTTGACACCATTCAGTCAAGAGGAATACTGTAACCCTGCTTTCTTGACCATTTTCCATTTCTTTAGTTCAGCTTCTATAGCAACAGCTAATCTGATGCAACGGCTGTTATCTAATTCTGTTTGTAAAAGTTAAATGATATAATTTAAAGTACATTAACAGTAAGGTGCAAAGAGTTTAGTCTGAGTAACTTTCAGCCCTCCTGTGTTTAGCTCTACTTTGTTAACTCCAGCCATTTATCCTCCAGCTCTTTTCTGCCATTTTTTCCCTCCTCGTGTCCTTTTTCCTCAGCGAGGACCCCTGACTGGGTTTTGTGTCTTTTGTTGGGCCTCGGCGTGAAGCTGCTGGCCTTTGTTAGGCTGTCAGAGGTGGAGTGGAAGTAAAGGGAGACAGAGACAATTTAGTTGACAAGGACGTTTGTATCCGTAGAGGGGAAGAGTATTTTCTGGACAGAATATACACCGACTCTATTATGTGTTTATTCCACGGCCACAAACATAAAGACACATTAATTACACACACACACCTCCGCTGCATCTACTGTTATTCCTGAAGTCTAACTAGGGTTTTGAAATACACATTTTTCAATCCATTATTTGAAAGGAATTACATTTGTTTTCATTTAACAAAGTATGCCTAATGTGTCGGTGTATGATAGTTTAATGTTAGCGGTTATAGAAGAACTCTCACCCATGATTAATTCTTAACATAATCTTTTCCAAGACCATCCATGACCTTTAACCCATCGTTATTCTGTTCTCAAATCCAAACTAAGCTTGTAAATAAAAGCGACAAATACCCTAAAACTCCTTGGATCTTATAAGAGCAGACCTTTGAGCTCACTCAGCGTATCCAACTCATCCAAGTGTGGCGTCTGTTGGGACCCTTTCATGTGTTCTTCAGCCTACCACCGACACTCACAGCTGTTATCGGTGCTTATTATTTAAGTGAAGAGCGTCTCCCTGTTGGACCTCAACAGGAGAGGAAGGATCAAATGGGGAAATTAACTCAAACTCCCAAATGGGGCACACTTCAGGCTTTTAAGCCTCGGAAGAGAGCTCTTATTGTCCAGAGCGTTGCTATGACACCAGTGTGTGTGTGGTGTGTGTGTGTGTGTGTGTCTCTGTGTGTGTCTGTGTGTGTGCAGTCAGTTGCCATGGGGATTTATACCTCAGAATGTTTTGAAGAGTTTAGAGAGTTAGTGTAGCGTTAACTATTATTTCTGCTTTTCGTTCTTTCTCTTCAAAAAACAATTCATTAACTGTGTAACGTATCACAAATTATTATTATTATTATCCTGTGGGCTGTGACCTCACCACAGAGGATACAAATGTGTTTTTTTATTTATTCACATATTCCTCAAATGCTTGCTTATATCTTCTTGTGGATCAAAGTTTAAGTCACTTTATTAAAACACGTACACGCAGTGAATTAGCTCAGATGTTTCCAGCGGTCCTGATTGCTGGATTAATTGTAGATGTGAATGTGAAACGCAGCTTCTAAAACACTGCGCTGCGTTCAGGGTGAAGAAGCTGAAGGAGACTTTGGTGGCCGTGCAGCAGCTGGATAAGAACATGAGCAACCTCCGCTCGTGGCTTTCTCGCATCGAGGCCGAGCTGTCCAGACCCGTCACCTACAGCGTCTGTCACCACCAGGAGATCCAGAGGAGGCTGGCCGAGCAGCAGGTCCTCACAAACATGCTACCATCATCATCATTTTGTTTCACTCTGTCTTTCTTTCATCTTTTAGGACACTTTCCTTGTTGTGCTCTATAGTATTGTTTGTATTATCACATTTTAATTTCTAATTTCTTCTTATTGTTTTTTCTGCCTCCCCACTTCCTCTTCTGTCCCTCTTCATGATTAATAATTCATTCCTGTTCTTTGTTTAATTTTGGGAGTGGGTGGTCTCATGCAGTCCCTCCTTCTGTACGTCTGCGTGGACTGATGTTTAACACCTCAGTGGTTTGGTCTGATGCGATGTCTGTCTTCCTGTCCGTCCATGTGCCCGTCCAGGAGCTGCAGCGGGACATCGAGCAGCACACGGAGGGCGTCGCGTCAGTACTGAGTCTGTGCAACGTTTTGCTGCGAGACGAAGATGCTGCTGGCAGCGCCGAGGCGGAGAGCGACTCCCTGCAGGAAACCAGCCACGGCCTGGACCAGCGCTGGAGGGCCATCTGTGCCATGGCTCTGGATAGGAGACTCAGGTAGGAACTAAAACACACACACACACACACACACTGTAAGGTACACCGGAAATAAATAGTCTCAAAGCATGCACTCAGTTTTACTTGCAAATAAGTTTAATTTCTTTGGGTCCTTTGTCTATTGCTTCGTATATCACTACATATTGTGATTGTTATGTTCATTTACATCCGATGTATCCCTCCGCTGTCAAGAATCAAGTCCATTTCATTTATAATCAGCATAAATGTTTGTATTAGGTTTAAACAGTTTGATTAAGAACATTTATTTCTTGCTTAAATCGTTTAAAAACTATAGATGATTGCAGAGGATTTATGATGGCACTGTATCATCCACGAAAATCCATGAAAATACTTAAAATCCTTCATCAATATCATAAAATAACTCACTCCGTAATAATGTTCTGCTCGTAGAATCGAGGAGACGTGGAGACTCTGGTGCAAGTTCCTCGACGACTACTCGCGGTTTGAGGATTGGCTGAAGATGGCCGAGCTCAGCCGCTGCCAACCCCAACTCTGCCGACGTCCTTTATACTGTCGCCAAGGAGGAGCTCAAGAAGTTCGAGGTCAGACAGAACAGACTTGAAGTAGCTGGTTTTTCATTGTCTTAAATCTCATGTGATGATTTGATTGCCTTTTTGTTTTTGTTACAAAACTATCCTGGAAGTGTCGGGACATCCTTTTGTGTGTGTTTGTTAAATAAATAAAAAAAATACTATAAAAATTCTGTATAAATATACACGTGTAAAGTAAATCTAACTATTATATTAGTGCGTTTGTAACAGATTTTCAATATTGAAACCTAATATTTTGGGTTGAACCGTTTCTCTCTTTGACATAATGAGACAACTAGAAAAAAAAACTTTAATGCCATAAAGCAAGTTTTGTTCTAATATTTGGAGGCATAATCCCTTCAATAATCTATAACATGGTTGTCATCTTTAGGGTTTCCAAAGGCAGCTTCATGAGCGGCTGACCCAGCTGGAACTGGTCAATAACCAGTACCGCCGCCTGGCCAGGGAGCATCGCACGGACCGAGCCAGCCAGCTGAAAGCCATGGTCCATGAAGGCAACCGGCGCTGGGACACCCTGCACCGCCGAGTGGCGGCCATCCTCCGCAGACTCAAGGTGCAGTACAGGACGAAGGGAGTCACCATTAACCATACCTGACCGTCATGTAATGAAGTCATAAATAAGAATCATACCTGTTTTTATCCTGTCTCCCTTTTTCATCCGTTTCTTCATCGTTCTCTCAGTATTTCACCAGCCAGAGGGAGGAATTTGAAGGCACAAGGGAAAGCATGCTGGTGTGGCTGACGGAGCTGGACCTGCAGCTCACCAACGTGGAACACTTTTCAGAGAGCGACGTCCATCACAAGATCCAACAGCTCAATGTGAGGGCATCCTGTTAGACATACACTTACAAAAATGTTTTTATATTCATTTGTCTCATATTTTTTCATGGGAGAAATTATATAACGACCAAAATGTTGAATAGAAAAATGATTTCTTCAGCCTGATCTCTCGGTTCATATTTCATGGTTAGACTGTTGACGCTCTGACTTTTTTTCCCCATCTAAGATTTCAGTTTCAGTTCATTTACCAGAGCTCTATAACAGATTTGCAGTCATGTTTTCTTCCTTTTGGACTTTCTGGAACTCCTAATTTTCCTCACTCCATCTCTGTTCATCCAACCGTCTTTCCTGCAGAGTTTCCAGAAGGAGATCACGCTGAACACGGAGCGCATTGACGGACTGATAGTATTTGGAGAGGGTCTGATCCAGAAGAGCTCACTGCACGATGCAGCGTTGATAGAGGACGAGCTGGAGGAGCTGCACTCCTACTGCCAGGAGGTTTTCGGCAGACTGGTCCGCTTCCACCAGCGTCTCAGCCAGCCCCCGGTGAGCTGCAGCACACACACATACACTACATCCGTTCTTCCATTCTTAACTTGTTTATACTTCTTTTCCCCCCAAACAAGTAAATCTCACTTTTCTCTTTTACTCATATTTATTCTGTACATTTGTGATTGAGTTCATACCTGTTACCGTTTGCTATCACTATTTGGTTTTACATTTAAGCCTAAACTTTTTTATCATGTTGTATCCTCAGTGAACTCAAAGTTAAATCTGAAAAGCAACAGAATATCTTGGGGAAAAGACACTGATTGGACGAGAAAACATTATTTACATGTGGTAAATAATGTTAATTATTTAGACCACAAAATCAAACCATTAACAATTAAGAATACAAAGTTTAAAACCAAAAAAACGTGTGAAACGTCTCTTAATTAACTAGAGAGCAAATTGATCAATGTTGCAAACCACAGCTTGTAGTCTCAAATTTAATGAGATGAACCCCTAAAATGCTCAACTTTATTGCTCACACATCTGGCTAAATACCTGCTATGTCTTTGCCTTAGACGGTCAAAGAAGAACCAGAGTTCTCTGGCACCACGTTTTCCTTGGAGTCCAGCTTGGAGCTGATTGGCCGACCTTGGCTGGGGCGGAGCCTCCCGGCGACGCCCACCCGCCTGCTGACCTGTCCGCTGGAGCGCTCGGGGCGGGAGACGCCGGTGAGCGTGGACTCACTGCCGCTGGAGTGGGACCACACCGGAGACGTGGGAGGGTCATCGTCACATGAGGACGAGGAGGAGGAGGAGGAGGAAGAACATGAGGATGACAGGGCGTACTTCAGTGCACTGTCAGGTATTCAGTTTCTGGATTTCAAGTCTCTACGAATATTTGGGACGAACAAAAGCAATGCAATGTACTGCTGATGACGAACACACATTAAATATTCTAAATAAAGCGCTTGAACTGATATTCTTTTAGATGAGCCTTTCATTTTGGTGCCCCCGTCATCAGCAGCACATCGCTTTGCTTCCATGCTGGTCCTCCTACTGGGGCCAAGCGCCACCTACTGTGGATCCTGTCCCTTTGAAGCTAATTACAAAGACAGAACATGGCATGGATTTCACACACACCACAAGCATAGACCATATCCCTACGCCTTCAGTCTGACCGCTCTCTCCTCTCAGAGGTGGAGTGGACTCAGAGCCAGGAGGAATTTGTCGAAGCCTCCTCACTGGGTAGGCAAAAGAACATCTTCAGCTTTTGCTTCATGAATTCACTCACGGCTCTTAATGGGGAAAAAACAAATATCTTGTAGCAGCTCACGTATCACTTTGCCTCTTTTTGCAAGTCGTCCTGCTGCTGTGGTTTGGAAAAATGCTTCAATGCCAACGCAAACACTCCACCTTTTTCTATCTCTGACACATTTTTGTTTAACGAGCATTTTGGAAACACTGTGGTCTGAATTATGAACAGAGGACACTAACTGACTTATGGGTAGGATTTAAATAAACCTCAATATAGGAATTTTATTTCGTCTCTAGCCGGAGCACGATTCAAACAGCAATCCAGTATTAGTTTGTGTTTAGAAATTTTTCATTTTGGGGCGACCGTGACACTAACAAGGAGAGATCTCTATATTTATATATTTTTATTTTATTATTTAATTGTGTTGATTTGCATCCTCCTGTCTATTGTCTTCCTCCCTTTATTTTTCTACACTTTCCTCGCATTTTATCCCAACATCATTTAACTCCTTCCTTGTAACCTTCCCTACCGCCTTAAACCACTTTTCTGTTCGTCTATTTCACTCCTCCATTCATTTCTGGACACGTATGTTAACTATACATGAAACCATTGATTAGTCGACGTCCCCGGCCACAGAATTTCACACCGCCTCTCAAAATTGGCCTTTTTCTTTAACATAATTTAAGGTGTGGTATTAAAACGTAGTATCTTCAAAATGTTTTGCCTGGATCGTTGAAGGGCTGGTGTGAACTGGTTTCCAGCTGCTCTCAGTGCTATAGTTCTCTCTCTCTCTGTCTCTCTCTCTCTCTCTCTCTCTCTCTCTCTCTCTCTCTCTCTCAAAACCAAAAACTTCCACCTGAAAGACTGAGTCAGCCAACACATTTAAGAGATATACTGAAGTTTTTTAGAGGAAACTCAGGGTTTTGTATATAATGCACTTTTTTGGTGTTGTAGTTCCAAGCAGGTCGATGGCTGCACCCGAGTCTCCAAGATGGCGATCACAGGAAGACGCAGAAACACAGCTGGACTCGGAGGGCCACCCTGAGGCTCCGCCCACCCTCACCAGCACCCCTGTAAAGCAGGGCTATGTAAGTAACTGTTGCCTATGAGATCGTCTGCAGCCCCAGCTGCCAGCGCTAACAGTGTGTCTGTCGCGTCTGCAGCTGCGTCTCATGTCTCAGTGCAGCGGCAGCATCGAGGACATCAAACGAGTCTCACTGCTTCTGGATGAGGAGGAGCAGCCGGAGGAGCTCGGCCTCACGGGACTGACCGCCTCAGACAAACACTCAGGTGGGTAATTATCTAATAATAATGAGTTTCTTGTACCACCTTGTGACAGAAAAACAAACAAACCTAGAAGGTTCTTCATCTATAAGTATTTGTGCTCTCTCAGGTGTGATTGAACGCTGGGAGCTGCTCCAGGCTCAGACCAGGAGAGACCAGCACGCCGGCCCTCAGGAGCCCCGAGATCTCGCGTCTGACCTTGACGACATCACTTCCTGGTTGGAAAACGTGACCCCAGAGCTGGAGCGCCTCCAGCAGTCCAAGCCAGCAGCCAGTATTGAGGACATGGCTGCCAGAGCCAAAGAACTAAAGGTGACATTTAAAAACCAAAATACGACGGATCTGATGAAAAGTATTCAGCTTTTTTGTTTAGATTCATCGATGTTTTCTTGCAGGAGATGCAGAAGACCTTTTCTGGCTACAAGACCATCATGCTCTCTGTCAACCTGCGAGCCCAGGAAGCTGCAGAACTACAGGAGAGACTGGCTGGCGTGAACCGAGACTGGAGCCGAGCGTGCACAGACCTCCAGCAGTGGGACACCAGTCTGAGGAAAACGCTGCTGCGTTGTCAGGTGAGAAATCTGTGACTGCATATAATAATTCCCTTTACTCTTTTCTTTCATATGTAATGCCAGCTGGTAGACATGTTTAATATTCCGACTATAAAATAAATGTTTCCTCTTTGTACGTTGCTATTCTTAATCAACATATTTACAAGCGTTACAGGCTCTTATTATGGCAAAAAGATTTTAGCAACTTCACATCATTTTATATGTAATTGATTTAAATAGAAATACCTAATAGTAGCTCCAGTGATTTAATTGCCCAGAGGTGGTCAAAGTCAAAATAGTCGTGTTTAATTGAGTACAATTTGACGCACTTGTACTTCACTTAAAGGCAGAGTAGATAATTTGGAAAGACTATAGAGACTTTGACTTTGAACGCATCACCGAACCAAAACAAAGTCCACAAAGTAATTTATTCATTGCTATCCTTTCAGTATGTTGCGGGGATTTCAAGTTTTATAAGAGAAAATGTTTCTGGATAGAATCACCTACTCAACCTTTAAGTATTTCCAATGTGCGTGTCTTTCTACTTCTTCTCCGCTACATTGTGGATTCAAATATTGTACATTTTCACCCCACTCCTCCACACAGGAGTTCCATGAAACCCTCCATTCCCTGCTGCTGTGGCTGGCCCACGCAGAGAGCCGACGCTATGCGGTGGACATCGGTGACCCAGAAGCTCCTGTCAAAGCCCTGCAACAACACCGCAGCACACTCGCCGTAAGGGGATAATCATCTTTTGTGGAGCATTCCCTTTCCTGCTGAGCTGCAGCGTCACCTTCTCTGTCCTTTGTGGTTTTTAGGACCTTCAAGAGGAGCTTCAAGGCAGGAGGACTCAGCAGGCCTCCCTCCAGGCTCTGTGGTCTCAGCTGCAGCCCGAGGACGAGGCAGACGAGGGCAACGAGGCCCAGGAGAAGCTCCATGTGACGGGGAGCAAACTGAAGTTGCTGCTGAGGCAGGTGGACCAGGACCTCAGCACTCTGCAACAGCGTCTGGTGAGAGTTCAACTATAACGTTAACTTTGTCATGCCAAACAGACTTTATAGATTTGAAAACAAGATGAGGTTAATTTTAATACGTTATAAGACCCTCTCCATATATTTTAAGACCTAATCACCACTTCAAGTTCCAACCAGTAGCTACACACTTTCAATGTACTGTATTGATTTATATGAAACTTTAAGCTTCAGGGGGTTGATGTCATGTAGGAGCTCCATCCTAATAATTACCCATCATGCCATGTGCACACAAATACGCGATGTAGACCAGGGACCGGATGTATAAACTGATGCTGATGCACAAAACCATGCATTCACATGAAATGGTATTTATGAAGGAGGATTGTAAGTATGTTATGAAATGTTTTATGCCTTACTATACCGTGAATTCTCTGTCTTTACTTCAGGATTGTGAATCTGCATCAGACGTCCAAGGCCAAAGCACATCGGCAGATCCAAAGAGAGGTTCCCCGACTCAAAGGTATGCAGGAAGACATCAGTATGTTATGTTACTGTTGAATGGTGTTTTAATTTTGTTTTGATTTGATGATGAATGGAGTATTTTCTCTATTCCTGTAATCAAACTTGATCCATGTGTCTTGTGCGTCGGGCAGAGAGAAGAAAGACTCGTCCCCGCCTCGTTCCTTCTTCTACCGGGTCCTCCGCGCTGCCTTCCCCCTTCAGCTCCTACTGCTGTTCCTCCTGCTCCTCCCCTGTCTGATCCCCCAGTCCGACAGCATCCCCGGCTGTACTGGGGCCAACAACTTCGCCCGCTCCTTCTACCCCATGCTACGCTACACCAACGGCCCACCGCCCACCTGATCATAGAGAGAAATGGACTTGGCAACATACTGAGAAACACAAGCCACCTTTTTTGTTGCACTGAAACCCCTGAACAAATTAATGTAAAGCTGATGAAGTGATTGTCTTCAAAAAAAAGAAAGGAAAAAAAAGTACTTTAAGATCCTAAAACAGATTGTATTTATTTCATGAACAAAATAACCAATTTCAATCTGGAAAAATACCACATGCGAAAAAAAAATGCAGATCTTTTAGTGTGTTAATGCAAAGTAAAATGACAGAATCACAGTATTTCTTTCTTGCTTCCAAACACAACATAATAGTAAACAACTGTAAGCAAGTCCCTGTTTAGCTTTTAAGTTAATAACATTTCCTTTTGTCTAACCCTGCAAACAAAACGCATGCTTGATCTTTTTTTTATGTTGGACTGTACTGTTGAACAAGTTTATGTTTTTACATGAAAGAAACTGGTTAAACATATTATTGTAATATGTATGAAACCAACTATACAGTTATGACAGTGTAGGATTTTTGTATTTGTCTTGAAGAGATTCTGAGCACATATGTCTCTTTCACCCAGTGCACTGTTGAAACACTGTAGATTTAGCAGGAAAATGTGTACTTGCAAAATGTAATAATATAATGTTTATTTATAACATCGAAATGGTGGATTTGTGCGCCTTATTTTCTGGTAGTAAACACTTCTTAACTTGGCTCGATGCATTTTTTTCAGTTTCTCAAGTGAATGTATATATATGCACAATAAATAGAGATGAATTGTATGTTTGATCAGTGAAAAAGAGGCTTTTTTCTTTTACTTTTTCGACATAGTATACTGTGACTCTTTTCGACATACTTTTTTATGACTTTCAACATACTATACAATTACTTTTTTATGACTTTTTTCGTCATATTATACTATGATTATTTTTTGTGAATTTTTTCAACTTACTAATCTATGCTATACCGTTACTGTTTTGTTTACTTTTTTGGACAGCTATAATATCACTTTTTTTTTTTTTTTTTTTTAAATGCTATACTATGACCTTTTTTTTTTTTACATGATCGACATGCTATACTATGATCTTTTTCATGGCTTTTTTGACATGCTATACTTTATATAATCATTAAAAAAAGTAATAGTATAGCATGTCATAAAGTCATAAAAAAAGCCATATTATTATGTAAAAAACAGTTTGGCATGTCAAAAAAGTCATTGTATAGCATGTCAAAGAAAATCAAAGTATATGCAGTATGTCGAAAAAGTTTAAAAAAAAGAAGTCAGTATATCATGTCAAAAAAGTTTTAAAAAAAAGTTATAGTGTTGTTACTATACTATAGTAATTATACTATAATTTCTATTTCTTTTACTTTTTTGACACTAAAGTATGTCAAAAAAGTAAAGGAAAAAAAAGGTCATAGTATAGCATGTTGGAAAAAAAGTCAGTTTGTCCAAAAAGTAAAAAACAAAAAGTCATAGTTTAGCATGTCGGAAAAAAGTCATAGTGTGTCCAAAAAGTTAAAAAAAAGTCATAGTATGTCAAAAAAGTACAAAAGTCATAGTTTAGTATGTCAAAAAAGTAAAAAAAAAAAGTAATAGAATAGCATGTCAAAAAATTTAAAAAAGTCATAAAGCATGTCGAAAAAAGTCATAGTATAGTATGTCAAAAAGTTAAAAAAGTCATAGTATAGCATGTCGAAAAAAGTAGTAAGTTGCAAAAGTAAAAAAAAGTCAAAGCATAGTGTCAAAAAAGTCATAGTATTGAAAAAAGTCATAGTATAGTATGTCAAAAAGTAAAAAAAAGTCATAGTATAGCATGTCGAAAAAAGTAGTATGTTGCAAAAGTAAAAAAAGTCAAAGCATAGTGTCAAAAAAAGTCATAGTATTGAAAAAAGTCATAGTATAGTATGTCAAAAAGTAAAAAAAGTCATAGTATAGCATGTCGAAAAAAGTAGTATGTTGCAAAAGTAAAAAAAGTCAAAGCATAGTGTCCAAAAAGTCATAGTATTGAAAAAAGTCATAGTATAGCATGTTGAAAAAGTAAAAAAGTCACAATATAGTGTCAAAAAAAAGTCATAGTATAGCATGTTGAAAAAATGTATAAAAAGTCAAAGTATAGCATGCCGAAAAAAGTAAAATGAAAGACATGTCGAAAACATTTTTAAAAAAGTCAGTATAGTATGGCGAAAAAGTAAAAAAAAGTCATGGTATAGCATGGCGAAAAAAGTAAAAGTCTTAGTATTGTATGTCAAAGTGTCAAAAAAAGGTATAAAAAAATTCATAGTATAGTATGTCAAAAAAACGACAATGAATAGTATCTCATAAAAAGTCACAGTAATTGTAAAATGTATGTAAAAAAAAAGAATTACAAAGTTTAAGTGCGGTATGTCATGAAAAATATCAGTAAAACTACAAGAAAAACAGTTTGGCATGTCAAAAAAGTCATTGTATAGCATGTCAAAGAAAATCAAAGTATATGCAGTATGTCGAAAAAGTAAAAAAAAAAAAGAAGTCAGTATATCATGTCAAAAAAGTTTTAAAAAAAAGTTATAGTGTTGTTACTATACTATAGTAATTATACTATAATTTCTATTTCTTTTACTTTTTTGACACTAAAGTATGTCAAAAAAGTAAAGGAAAAAAAAGGTCATAGTATAGCATGTTGGAAAAAAAGTCAGTGTGTCCAAAAAGTAAAAAACAAAAAGTCATAGTTTAGCATGTCGGAAAAAAAGTTATAGTGTGTCCAAAAAATTTAAAAAAAAAAAAGTCATAGTATAGTATGTCAAAAAAGTACAAAAGTCATAGTTTAGTATGTCCAAAAAGTAAAAAAAAAAAGTCATAGTTTAGCATGTCGGAAAAAAAAGTCAGTGTGTCCAAAAAGTTAAAAAAAAAGTCAGAGTATAGTATGTCAAAAAAGTACAAAAGTCATAGTTTAGTATGTCAAAAAAGTAAAAAAAAAAGTAATAGAATAGCATGTCAAAAAATTTAAAAAAGTCATAAA
This sequence comes from Chelidonichthys spinosus, assembly GCA_029853015.1. Classification (NCBI taxonomy): domain Eukaryota; kingdom Metazoa; phylum Chordata; class Actinopteri; order Perciformes; family Triglidae; genus Chelidonichthys; species Chelidonichthys spinosus. Next base: position 12,361,726 of record CM056838.1, on the reverse strand, counting down.
GCATGTCGAAAAAAGTCAATAGTATAGTATGTCAAAAAGTTAAAAAAAAGTCATAGTATAGCATGTCGAAAAAAGTAGTAAGTTGCAAAAGTAAAAAAAGTCAAAGCATAGTGTCAAAAAAGTCATAGTATTGAAAAAAGTCATAGTATAGTATGTCAAAAAGTAAAAAAAGTCATAGTATAGCATGTCGAAAAAAGTAGTATGTTGCAAAAGTAAAAAAAGTCAAAGCATAGTGTCAAAAAGTCATAGTATTGAAAAAAGTCATAGTATAGCATGTTGAAAAAGTAAAAAAGTCACAATATAGTGTCAAAAAAAAGTCATAGTATAGCATGTTGAAAAAATGTATAAAAAGTCATAGTATAGCATGCCGAAAAAAGTAAAATGAAAGACATGTCGAAAACATTTTTAAAAAAGTCAGTATAGTATGGCGAAAAAGTAAAAAAAAGTCATGGTATAGCATGGCGAAAAAAGTAAAAGTCTTAGTATTGTATGTCAAAGTGTCAAAAAAAGGTATAAAAAAATTCATAGTATAGTATGTCAAAAAAACGACAATGAATAGTATCTCATAAAAAGTCACAGTAATTGTAAAATGTATGTAAAAAAAAAGAATTACAAAGTTTAAGTGCGGTATGTCATGAAAAATATCAGTAAAACTACAAGAAATGAAACTTGAAAATCAGATTTATTGGCCCAGTATGTGAACGCATACAAGGAATTAGACATTGTACTAAAAAAAAACAACAACAGAGACAAAAAAAGACAACAAGTGAACAGTCAATAAAAGTAAACAGAAAAAGACATTTTGCTATTTTGGGTAGATTAAAGAGCATAAATATATGAACAATACAACTATGAACAACATTTGACAATAATTAAGTAGTGCAAGGGTGCTGAATGAAAATGAACGGGGGAAAGGACTGCATGAATTATGTAAAAGATTTCTTTATTAAGCTGCAAATATGCTGATCCTCCAATTAAAATTCCTGCAAAACTTTCCATTCGGATGAAAAATGTTGACCATTGAATTGTCAGATGTTCAAAAATTCTTCCTTGATAATTGAAATTAATTTAAACAAGGAGAACATAATAAACATGTTATCAGGTCAAAGTGTAAAATGTTTATGGAAGTGTCATAGTATGCCATTAGTCATGAAACATTAATAGTATCGTAGTTCATAAAGCGAGTCAACAACATAAGATGTCATAGGAAAAAATATATAAAAAAGGGAGCATTGTACATTATACAAAGGCATAAAAGTCATAAAAATGACAGTATAGTTTGTCTCTTAAAAACAAAAAAAATCAGAGCAAAGTATGCCATAAGATAACAGTAAAAAAAATATATATACATCATATAGTCTGCCAAAGAGTCATAAAATGTCACAAAAAAGTAATAAAATATAACAGCATAGTGAATGGCATGAAATCCATTTAAAAGGTTATGTGATAGGTCATGAATAAAGTTGTAAACATGCCACAAAAGAAGTAAGTCATGAAAAGTTATAGTAGACAGTCGTAGTTCATAAAAGGTCCTGACAAAGACCAGAGGATAGTAGGTCATAAAGGGTATAGTATATCATGAAAGGTCATAGTATACAGTATGTCCAAAAAACCCACCATAATTGTCATAAATAGGTCATAAAACTGTGTCATAAAGTCAGTATTTACAAAATAAGTCAGGCAACAATATGACATAAAAGTTAATTTAAAAAGTTTATTAAAAGGTCAGAATAGTCATAATAAGGCATATTTGTTGTAATGCATACCAAAAGTTAAGTCATACCACAGTATGCCATAAAAAAGTTCCAAAAAATGTCATATGTCATAAAATTTCAAAGTAAAGACAAAAAGCCATTCATGACTTTTCGTGATATATTGTACCATGAATAAGTCATCATATAGTGTGTCAAGAAAAAGTATGACAGGAAAAAAAAAATCATAAAAAGGTAGGCATAACCTGTATGCAGCTCCATGTTTAATGCGTACGGTGAGCGATTTAAATACTCAAACAAAATATTGGACATAAAGTAACAAGGTAATCATAATAATTACAATTAAATTACAACATTTTCAGGCAAAAGTGAGGATTCTTCCCCAACGATTTTTCATTGAAAAAGACTCCTGAATTTAAAGTTAATTCGCCAAAAAAATAGTAAGGCAACCGAAAACCTACGCAGAGCAGGGTTAGCACTTTTCAGCGATGTGATGTTGATCGACCAAACAGTATTTTGGAGGAATAGTAAGTAAGCTTGTCCCAGAGCTTTCAGCTGCCGATGACCACTTAAATAATATTTAGTTTTTTTCATCATTCTGGATCTTTGACAAACAAGTGGAGAAAAGAGAACTTCACAGTTCATTAGTTAAATGAAATTCACAAAGCACAATTAAAATGTCACCGTATTAACTGTACATTTTTTTTTATTTGTGTAATGGTGTAAACCAGAGAGAATGGATAAATGCATGCACATACAACAAAAAATCCCCATCCACCAACTGCATGGTGGATGATCACACTGTGACATAATGTTTGATAATAAACGATTTACCCAGAAGTCCTTTCACCTAAATGTCTACCTGTTTACACATCATTGTTAACAGTGATCACCAGAAACGAAAAAGGCACATTATCACAATATTTTCTGGGAACATAACAAGTACAATCAAAGTACATATACACAGAAAGGACAGTTTGCGATGTAAGGTGACGAAGAGTGCGACCAGAGAAGCAGAAGGTAGGCGGGACTGGGCCGTTACAGAAGTCCATATATGGGTTCAACGTCTACATATTTACATATGCTCTTCTTGATCCTGATTGTCAAAACACATGATGGCTACTAGCAAGTTCTAAGATACAAAAATCTTTTTCTGTAAGCAAAACTTGACATGTCGGAGTGCAACATTGTCTTTAGAGCAAAAGCATTTTATGATCATTCTTGTAAAGCGCCCTCTAGGGGCCAACAGAAGGCCTCCTGTGACATATCAGCTGGTTTCAGTTCACGACCACTTTCCCATTCTTACCTACTGAAATGTTGTTCAGTCTAGATTCTAATCTAGACAGGCATCTACAACTCTACTCCAGAGTAAAATGGACTTCAATTCATTTTCACCAAGTTAAAACAACTATTAGTGTTTTCAACAGCAGCTCCCATATTGTAGCTAGCTAGTTGTTATATGCTAACATATCATGAATACTTCATTTGTGTTGAAGGATTTTTTTCTCTTCTTGTTGCAAAGAGTAAGATGAGGATGGAAACCACTCAGCCGATTAGCTTAGGGTTTGTTTTTTTTTGGTTGTTGTTTGGATTAAACAAGCAATATATAACATGTTTGTGAGTTTTAGAGATTTGGATAGCTAGTTGTTTCCAGATTTTATGCTTAGCTAATCAGTTGTTGAGGTTTTTATAAGTCAAATTGTATTATTATTTGTATTAATTATATTGTCACTGTATATATCATCATATCACCAAAGCCAATCTGTATCTATGCTACAGGAGTTGTATTTTTTTTCTTCAGTCATTATTTACACACAGCATTCTGTTAGACCTCCAGAATAATACTATACACACACACACACACACACATATATATACATATACACATATATAAATATATATGTATGTATGTATGTATATATAAATATTTATGAATATTATCCAATATGAAATTAGCGTCAAAGCCCAAACGATTCAAGGCAGTGACAAATTACATGAATACTTAAGCAACAACTGCTGCTACTGACCAAATTATTACAGCAGTTGGTTTCCACTCTGGCTTTTCGACATGTGGCGACAATGAGAGCTGCATGCTTGGTCGTTCTGCAGCGTCGTAGAATTCAAAAGTTGAACTTGAGTGAGTGCACGGTGTCTCAAAGCTTTAGTTTGTCGCCAGAGAGAGTTCACAGAATTCAGCAGAACGTTCCAGTGAAGCATCTCGTCAGCCCTGTGAACTACTTTTGTGCAAAGTGGTGCATTGCGTCAGACTACTGCGGGTCACCTCCACTCCCGGCGCTGCTGGGAGTCCAGGTATTTGAAGGGCCGTCGCTGTGCGGCCGAGCGGGAACCTCCGCCGGGTCACCGGGGTCCTGCTGGGGAGGCCGGCGGGGCAGACGGGAGCCGTGCATGATGTGGGCGTCCAACATCTCCAGCAACAGGTCGTACAGAGGCACCATGTTCTTCATTTTCATGCAGTGGAGGTGGTCCATGCCTTTGTTACTGCACATTTGGAAAGAAAGAGCAATCAGACTCATGAAGGAGGTAATGACTTTCAATTACAAAATGTATTTAACCAAGATGATGATGGGGAGCCGCATTTCTGAGCACCAATTTGTGGCTTTATATAATAAAATGAGTGAGTGAATACATAAATTAGCATTCAAAACATTGATGAAGTGGGGTCCTTCTACCTGGCGTGGCGGATGTGTGAGAGCAGCATGAGCAGGTGGGCGAGGCGGGTGTACTGTTGGCGGAAGGTGAGGCCGGTTTTGGCGATGGCCAACACCAGAGCGTCCGTCACGGCGTCCAGAAGACAGAGCAGCTTGGAGCGACTCTCTAGCTGCTCGCCGCCCTCCGACGAGCTGAGGCACATATCTGGCAACACAAAGAGGCAGACAATTTGGCTTCAACACTTTCTAATGTTCTTCGTCTCCGATCGCTTGTATGATGGTGAATGAATGTATGATTGAAACAAATCTCAAAAGTGTATTAAGTCACGACTGTGTGAGGGCTTTTCTTTCTACATTCTGGTAGTGAAAGTTTAAACGTCCAACCCTTCCGTTTTGTTAAAAGGTTGTTCTTGGCGATTACTTGTTTGCATGCTGCAAACGTTCAATCACAACCTCGAATGGAAGAGTCGGCGCAAAAATTATGAGTCCTGTTCGACTACGCTGGCGGAGGCAATTAAAAGGAAAACAGAAACATTAGCCAGACGTTAATTACTCCCCAGCGTAGCGGCTCGCCACAGAGTCTCTGCCCCCGTTCATCCTCAAACAGGCACTGTCTGTTGCTCCGAGCAATTCGGCAGAAGCAACGAGAGCATACACAGTGTTCCCATTAGGGCTCTCACTGGTGAGTTATTTAGCCGGTCCCCTTGCCAACACTGAGCAGACTCATGCACAGAGAAGAGCACACGCTGAGACACACACACACACGCACACACACACACACACACACACACACACACACACCTATCATACATAGAGAGGATGCAGGTTTATAAATGCACACACACACACACACACACACACCTATCATACATAGAGAGGATGCAGGTTTATAAATGCGCACACACACACACACAAATGCGCGCACACACACACACACACACACACACACACACTTACTGGAGTTAAGGAGGATCATGGCCTTGAGGCAGACGTACTCCTCCCTCTGGAGCTTGAGTTCTCTCACCCGGGACGTGGCCGCTATCAGCATGTCAAAGATCTCCGAGAAGCCCTGGACACAGTTCCCCTCTTCTCTACCGTACAAAGACACAAGCACAACTAGTTATTTATCACAAACCACTCCAGAGTTCTCCCTTTTTAGGCAAATTAGGCAGAAATTCCTGTGACATTTTTTGCAAAAACGCTGCATGGATTCAACCCCCAGGAAGACGCTAAATAGGGCGATGAAGCAGATACATGTTTATCAGTTTGATATTATAATGAAAAGGAGAATTTTATCCTCAGATTTACTTTCTCTCTATTCATTTCTATTCAGTACTCCTTTTACTTTTAAGTACCGTTTGCTGATAATATTTCTACAGTGTGGTATTGCTATTTTTTACTTCTTCCAATAGTGGAATTTGCCCATGACTGCAGAGCGTGCACTGCACCATTTCAGTTAGGTATGATGTGAAGATAAGGGCCACCACAAAGGAAGTGTCGCTGAGTGAGAGAGATCAGGACACTTTGTTCCAGGTTTAGAAGCAGCCGAGGACAGATGTAGGCGGAGATGCTCATTTACAGTTTCTAAATGACGGGGCTTTGGACTCCCTTATTAATAAAAGGAAGTTAAGCTACATCTTTGTGTTTTCATTACCAGCATGATATATGGATATTCTTCGTTTATGACTTACGACTAAATATTCTTTTCAGAATGCTTTCAGATTCAGTTCTGGTTGATTTGGTGAAACCCTTGGTTACTATGGTAACCTCAAATGGAGTTTAGTGGAACAGCAAACAGCTGTACAATACAACAGTAAACATACAACATTACGGAAAAATTACGAACATTTTTATCCAGTGCTGGAATGGCGGACCCCAACACCAACAAATGAAAACAACACATGATATATTGAGTCGCTGCAGCTGTTTGTTTCTGTCATCAATGACATCACAAACAGGGTTTCAGTTCATGAAAATCTTAGGGGTTATAACTTTATTAAGTGATATATTCAAGAATTACATTTTTAAAAAGGAACAATAGTGCTCTGTCAGTTCTCTCTGGTGGACAAATGATGTAATGGCATTTTCTTTAACTGCCATTTCATTTTACTTATTAGCCAACACGATGCCAATACAGATATGAATTGTATATGAGAGGCTGTTACCAACAATGAAAGTCCTGAAACTAAAGCAGGAAACTAATGAAGGACTTTGAATTGGATTTGAATTGTGTGATTTTACAACATTCAACTTAACACCCACAATGATGATGGAAAACGGTCCCCTAATCAAGCTCGTGCTGTATATATATGTGAGATTTTGGTGGTGTACCTGCTCAGGCTGAGGTCAGGGGAGAAGATAAGTTTCCCCGGATGGTCCACTGACCTCCACATCAGTCCGATCATCAGCACCTCCAGCCAGCAGCACTCCAGCAGGTGCACCTGGTCCAAAAGGCTGAGCTCTACAAACCCTGAAGAAAACACCTGGTCAACACGTATACAACCAAGTGATGCTCCACACAGACGGCAAACAGCGCTCGCTTCGTCCTGAAACAATACATTGAAGGCCTCCAGTCAGATAAGAACCAGGTTAACGTCCCAGCAGTCACTGTGCCGTTATCTGATTCCAACCAGGCTACGTGTGACTCTGGGCGGTAAAGACACACAAACTTTGGGGCGAGGTAAAAGGTTTCTGTGTCCTAATATTTGCCAGAAGCACAGGAAAACCCTGTGACTAGGAATCACCTGAAGTGACAGCTTGATGTTTGTTCCAAAGCAGACAAGCAGCCTGCATCGGTGTGTGCAGCCCCGACTCACATGATGAACAAAGCAGAGACAATTACAGCGTCTGGCCAAAATGAAGTCATTAACTTGGTTGTACAGCTGACTGAGCTGCTCTGAGTGTACAGAGTGTACAAAAAAAAAAAAAAAACATCATGAGATAAATATCACTGAGGCAATTTCATTCTATGAAGCATAAAAGGCATGTTGTGTTATTTTGAACAGAAATCTACAAAATGAGTTCTGCCATTTGGAAAATAGTACTTAGTGGCTTTGTAAGGACAAAGCTAATGAGACACAACACGCAGCTGATAAGCACTCATTTGCACCCTTTAGTGGTATTCCTAGGTGTACTTGAACTTCAAGTCTTACTTCTAAATGAATGAAGCTCGTCACCCCTGTATTTAATGTACTACTGTGTGAATTGATAGTGTAAGCCTGCTCATTGCCGAGTGTTGAGAAGTCCCGATGGGGAAAACAAAAAGGGCAAAAAAATCCTGCATTCCATTATAAAAGGTTAATTACAGGACAATAAGAAACGAGCACAGCTTGGTGTCCCTAAGAGATCCTTTTTAAAAGCGTCCCTGCACACACACCTGGAATCTTCTTGGCCCAGCTGATCATGTGCACCAGCTCCTTATCAGCCAGGTTGGTGAGCGACATCATGACGTTGGCTTCGGTCAGCGGCCTCCTCATGTCATTCATGAGGTAGATCTCCGGCGGCTCCGCCTCCATGATCCGTGTGATCAGCTGCTCTGGGGTCAGAGCGGGAGGGTGTGGCACGTTTAACGAACCCATCGCCGGTCCAGTCAGCGCCTTTGGCGCTCTGCCGTTTGAGGACAGACGGCTCAACCGCCTCACCTGGGGGTTTCTGTAGTTACCGCGGTCCTTTCGCATACCTGAGACAGAAAAAAAACAAGCCTTGAACAATCCCGCAGGACGGCTAACACGCTCCACAATGCTCTCCAGCTCGTTGCCAAGTTTGTCTGACTGTGATGGAGGGTAGATACTGTTCAATGGGGTTTTTTTAAGAACAGCTGCGTTCTCAATATATAAAAAACAACACCATGAGAGAGTAAACCAAAACAGTAAAGTTGTTGAATGGACAGCTGAAACTTGCTTTAAAGCTCAATAAAGCTGCATGTGATTCGGAAATATTGATTCAGGCTGCTTTAAATACACTTTATAAAAGCTGAATAAAAACCCCTTCAGCAGGCTTGCACAGAGTATACAGCTGTTGGAGATATCTAGTTTACATGGGAATGAAGAACCACCTTTCCTGGCTGCTGGAGTGGGATCATGTTGCTCTGGGAAAAGGCATAAAAGCCACGGGGAACATGCGATCTCTAGATTTTCATTTGACAGATGACAATCCTAAGAGCATGTTGGATATATGAAACATGTCGGGATGTCTGTTGCAGCCGAAAGAGAAAAGACAACAACCAGAAAAGGACAAACCACCATAAATGAGCGGAATACAAAAGACTCTCACCACACTTGGTCATGCCAACTTCACAGCATTTGCGAAGGCGACACGCCTGGCAGCTCTTACGGCGGTTCTTGTCTATAGTGCACTGATTGGTTGCTGGACAGATGTAGTCATTGTGTCCTGGAACAACGACGTACAGAAGAGAGGTCATATTGATGAGGGGTGACAGAGATAAAATGAGAAAATGTGGGGAAGCATTCCTGCAAATTGCACAAGAACTCACTGCAAAATGGGCTCCTGCTCAAGGCTTGTACTGGCTTTTTTCTACATAATCTATCATGTCAAGCCCTTTACTGAGGATGCGAGTAAAACCGTCCAAGAAGGCAGAAGCTCCAAACTATGTAGAGCTAAAGTTCATAGATTTATGACCAAATACTTCCAAAAGTATTGGAATCCCCCTTCTGACTATGAATATTTATGATCGGATATCCTGCTGTGAGGAGGGAACCCCGAGGTCAGCCAGGAACACAAAATCTCCACACGCAAAAGTAAACAAAACCGTTAAATGTGTCCTTAAATGTAATAATGTGTGGAGTCTCTCACAAGATTCGTTTCTGCAAGAAGAAGAAATACTGAATGTTTTTGTGCCTCACCTTGGATGCTCCTCTTGAAGAAGGCCTTACACCCCTCACATGACCAGACCCCGTAGTGGTAGCCGGAGGCGTAGTCGTGACACACAGCGCAGTAGTGGAGGTCGGCCTTCCCGCCCGACGACACCACGGCCTCCTCGCTCTCCTGAGAACGCGTCCTCATGCTCTTACTAACCGTTTCAGTCATTTCAAGACAAAAACACAACAGGTAAGTCATTTTAATCAATCACGACCATCAGTAGTATAATTACAGATTGTTAGACAGACAGAAGAAATTAGTATTTTTAGTGACGATTATCATTTTGAGGATAAATGGTTGCATTTTAAGTTCAAGTCAGAATTAGGGGTTTTAAAAATTCAACTGTGAATACTGACTAGTGCCGAAATAATTAGCTGATTAATCAAATCAGTCTGTTGACAGATCCTTCGTTGATCAAAATTGCTTTACAGTCGTTTTCCCTGCTTGACAAATGGGTAATTGCAGCTTTTATCATTGCAAATTGAATATCATAAAAACAATGAAGACATTAAGTGATAATTTAAACGATCATTAGCTCGGTGATAGTTAAAACAGTGAGTCAGACTGAGGACGTGATCCTACCTCGTTAAGACGCTGTCCCGCTGCGACAGCTCCACCCACGAGCTCTGGACTGGCTGGCCGTGGGGAGGCCGGGTCTGGGAGTGGTGCAGGGGTATGGGCGGCCCCACGTGGCCGTGGCCGGGCCAGAATAAGGAGGGGCTTAGTGACTGATGGACGGAGGAGCAGTCTGAAATGCCCGGACCGGCATAAGTGAAGATAGTGGGACTGTAGAAAGGTAAGGCGGTGAAGTCGTGGCTGAGGTCGGTGTAAGGAGAGGGGATGCAGATGGGCTGGCTGGTTTCCAGGGACAAGCTGGGAGGGGAGGAGCTAAGGACTGGAGGGAGGACGCAGCAGCCAACTCGACTGGAGTCCACCTCCTGGAGCTGGAGGAGGGGCTGATCCTTCTCTGGGGAGGAGGCAGCGTCCATCGCAACTACAGACGGTCTCAGTATCACTAGATTTACCACATGGTCGACAAACACTACAAGCTGATAGAGTTTTCTACTGGTGTTAAGTTCACTACGGTAATACCTTTATCTAAGTACTGGCCCCGAAAAATCAAAGCAAAGACCAGCAGATCTACCTACAAACGCCGGGGCTTGTTCAATGTTACTCATGAGCTTCACATTTTAAATCCCAGAACGATGTTTGATTCCTAACAAACCTGCAGCTGACTTTGATTTCACTCAGTTTTGGGGATGGATCACATGATCAACCAGACATCAGAGGATCAGAGAGATAGTGAACGCTGTCCTCACAGCCCAGAGTGAGAGAAGATGTTCAGTGTTGGGTCCAAGTCCAGCCATGAGTGTGGCATCGGTGAGCGGTAGCACACGGACGTCAGACGAGTGGGACGCCTTTCCTCCTGCAAGACAGAAACACACTGAACTGCAATGGTGACATTTGATTAAGTTTCTATCTCAAACTTCGCCAATTCTTCTTCTTTCTAAAAGAAAAATGCATTATCTCAGATGTGACCATGTTATCTTATCACATGACCAATGACGGTGCAGGTGATGAAACCTGAACAAGTGCTGTTGGGGGAGATATTATTGATAATATTGAGAATATTTAAAGATCACAAATTAATTTGTGTGCTAAATACATTTTTAAAATGTCAAATGATATTGTCAACAAGAGTCGACCCATATTTTTGTGTTTATATTGCATCATTCTTATAAACCTATATAAAGTAGTAAAAAGTAAACAATCCTAATCAAAAAAATGAATGAATACATTTGGCACCATTATATTAAATACAGTGCATGCATGCAATACATGCAACACTGACAATGTGGATTAAAACTGATTATGTTCATAATTCAGAGAGGAACCCTGCATTAGAAGTAGATCTGCTAAATGTAAAAATCAAGGCTTCCAGTTGGATTCAAAGATCACTGCAAGGTGGAATTACCTCTTTGTGAGTGCAGTGTCTGAAATATGAGAAGAGGAAATCCAGATTTATAGTGTACTGTAGACAGACACAGCTGGTAGATCAATAAAAACAACAGACACACAGACGTACAGATTTAGGCCAAGTTAATTTACTTTTACAACATCAGATAAAGCAATCCCAGCAAAGTAAATCATCATTCCTGGGTGCCAGGAGTTTGTCTTCAGGCACAGTTGGTACACATTGTCTCCACCTTTCTGGCAGAAAGCTCACTTCTGTCGTCATTCAGCCATAAGGGAAAAAAGGCTTCATTAATCTTCTCCAATGGCTCAGAGAATGGCTTGGTTTGACTCGCCAACAAAACTCAATAATCCGTAGGAGTGGCTGGCTTCTTGTGCGGCAAGTGTAAAATGAGCACTGCTGAAAATGAATGAAATGAGCCTCTCAAGTTTCCTTTTTACGATATCACATTAAAATGTTAACGGAGAAATTACAGCTGTGAAAACGCTCGGGGAAATGGAGTTATTTGAGCGTGCGTCAACACTCCTCAGGCCATTTTATTTTTAACAACCAGCTGACTGCTACTTCTCCAGTTACTGGACGCACATTTTACAACAAGTGATATCAAATACAAAAAAAAATAGCATTTTTCTCAGAGCCCTCAAATATTCTATAACTGTCTATAACTTCCACTGATGGTTAGTAAAAAACAACAACCGAGGCATGTTTGTGTGGGCACATAAAGGGTGGGTTGAAGTTAAAGCTGTCCATATAAAGCTTCTTAATTTGGTGTGGATTTTAGCAGGACAAAAGCAGCAGGGTTTTTGAGCATCAGATTCCCTAAAGAAAACTTCTGGTTTTGCTGCAGCAGGGTCTGCCAGTCCGCCCTGCACAGTCCTGGTCCTCCCATGCCTCCCTTCCTCCCTTCCTCCCAGCGGCTGAGCAATACGACCCGGGCCTCCAGCAGTGTGGCGTCTGCTCCCAGTGGAGCCCTCCACTTCCTGTTGAAGGTGACCGGGCTGATTAAGAATAACTATATAGAAATATTCAATACTCTCAATGATGGTCTTGTTTGTTTATGTAGATCATATAGAGGTATCAGTATTTAACTGAGACTCATAACCAGCTGAAACGTTTCTTATACACTTTAATTTCCCCCTCATGAGGCACACAAGCCTACTTTTTGTTTGTTTTGTTAGTTTCTCTACTTTGTCCAACTTGAGTCAAATAATTTGCCACATTTGGGCTACTAAATAAAAATAATGAGCCTAGGCTCATGGGAAATATTCACAAAATGCAATCCATTTCAGCTTTGTGTCGAGGGACACAATTTGTAAATTTGTTTCATGATGCTCGAAAATGAACGCCGACGGAAAGTCAAATGGGATCCTTTTTTGTGGTGATCAGACAAACGCATCCATGTTAACATGACAGGGTCATAGCAAGTGGTGTTAAAATCATTTTATTACTGATGATTATCGACTTTTCAGCCTTCACAAACCGTTTGAAAGCACATTAGTCTGATCTGTTGCAGCTTGAAGGCAACAGAGTTTATTTTTTTATGGCGTTTGGTTGGACAAAAGATCAATTTCCTGGAAGATTAAGAATGTGTCTTGGCAGCGGGAGCACGGCTTTACCTCTGTCTTCTATGGGTTAATCAATTCTTACCCGACATCTAGACTGAGGACAAGCCAGGAAATCAAAGTTCAAGGTGTTTTTAGGTTCAATAACACCACCTGCCAGGTCATCAGTTTCTGCTTGAATCATGGGAAATGATTAATGAAAGAAAGTATTACACCGGCTCATCAACATACGCAGCCCTACGACCAACAATACGCCAACAGATATTAGGATTTAATGACTCTGACTAGAAGGGTTTTGTAGACATAAATCTGCTGTAAGTATAAAAAAGTCAGTTTTGGTTTCACTGTTTGTCCACTGACCTTCTGTCTGTAGCCAACGAGCTGACTCCTAAAACAAAAGAGTCACTGAGAGAGAACAGAAAAAGAGATTGTGGCGAGATTTAGTAGCTTCATTTACCATTTAGGGGGGTAACGGCAGATGTGGAAGACTTTCTGTTTCCTTTGAAGCTTTGACCTCGCCTTCAAACCTCTGTGCTGTCACACTCAAGCAGCTGGCGGCTCATTGTGAGAGAAAACCTCCCGGCTCTCCTCCGCCAGCTCGCACAGACGATAAATGCCACAATAAATACACAGCGAACCCTCGCTCCATCGTAGGATTTACTTTAAAGAGAAGAAAAAAGGTGATGAGACCAACAATCTGGTCTCTGAGCATTACAGCCTTACAGGGCTGTCATTGGGAACGCACCAGTCTGGCATCATGCAGAGCCATTATTTCCAGGGGAAAGGCAAAGCAGCTTTACTTGGAAAGCACATTTCAAAAAGAGAGGCAACTCAAAAGAGCTTCTCATGGCCAAAGAAAAGAATTTCAATATGATAAGCAATTACAGTCGGATAAATTGATTGCTCTCTCTGGAGCAGCCGGCCTTAGCCTTAGAGGAAACGAGGAGGAATGTTTAGTTTCCACAGGTAACCTGCTAACTCAAACATTCATGTAGCCCCCCTCCTCAGAAACGTATGGTCAAAGCCAAATAAAGCTAAATCTGAACTGTTCCTGGGCATTAGCCAGAAGTGCATGCCTATTACACAAAAGCTCAAGGTCATGTCTTTTTTCCCATCCTAAAAGCTCGCAGCCTCCCTGAAATCGGGGGGGAAACGGATGTGAGGCAGCTCAGCCTCAACGTACTATATACAGTCAGGGAGTACGAGTGGTGGTTCCTGCCAGAGGATTTAAATGTAGTTTACTGCACTTATTTTTATAAACTTTTGTATTAAACATAAAAGGCTGCATGGTAGTTTTTTTGAATATTATTTGCACAAGAGTGTGAGCCGCTCATCCGTTGGGAGAGGAAATAAATAATTCACTGTAATACACTAATAAATTAATTTTTACCACCTCAGTTTCCATCCCAATGCATCAGAAACTACTCTTCAAAATAACCACAGAGTTGAATCGACGCCTCATAAAATCACAGCAAGAACCGTCGAAATGACCTCCGATTCAATTTCCTTTAAAATCCTTTGAAAAGACAGACTTTCTGCAGTAACGTCTGAAATATTTCTGGATAGTAAATTAAATAAATAAAGATAAGTTACAGAGGAAGTTTTGTGCTTGACTTGTTCGTTAATGTTTTAAAAAAATGAATCTGTGGTTAATGTGGCTGAATGATTTTGAGGAAATGCTGTGCAACACTCGAAGAAATATATATATATATATATATATATATATATATATATATATATATATATATATATATTTGTCTTTACAATCTTAAACATAAAATCTTTATGTTGCAGTGACTGACAGGAAATGTTGGTCCTTTCCACCTATATCAGATATATTTTTCTAATATATCCTTTTCCTTAATGAATCCTTTAATTTTGCACATACATTCAAGGCCGAGGAGTCAACTTCAAGTACAACTTCTGTAACTCCAGAAGTTGACAACGTACGTTTTAACCTCCCTAAATGAATATGCAGCACTATTATATTCATTTCCTCATCTTTCATGGAATAGATCAAACATCTGCATCACACCATGCTACAGCTCCGTACACATTTTAGGATTTTCACAGTGAATAAACAAATGACAGATTCCATCAAAATGACTCGAAATAGAAATAAAAAAAAGCAAGTTGTTGCAAGCATCACTTCACAGATCGCTTAAATATGTGTAATGAATGCAATGAACTAGAAAAACAAACTGAGATAAATGTGAATAAATGTGATTTATGATCCTGCACGAGAGGCACCGTTCAAACAAGGGAAAAGGGAATTATTCTGTAAGATCCTCTGCATGGCAGCAGGTGGCTGTAAGCAGCCACTTGTTTACACAGAGATAAGTGCTTTTGAAGTAGGCGAACATTCACATTAGGCTCCTGGAGAAATGTTATAAATACATTTTTTTTTAAAGCCGGACAACAGAACCCCCTAAAAAATAGACACAAACCACATCAGGGATTCACATGGATATCCAAATATGGTTACTGACGTATAACATTATAAGACGTACAATTTGACAATTCATTAATTTAGCACTGCACAAGTCGATCATATTCCACGGGATGCCCATTCGCAGATATCATTCTTTAAACTAAAAATAAAAAAGAAAAGGAGCTGATTATGTCCAGTTGAGACCTGTAATGATTGGACAACGCTGGCGCGTATTCTGTCACGTACTAACCCAGCAGCCTGACTGCATCTGGTATTTGACACGCGCAGTTACGGGCCTTCCACTTGTTGCTTTGCAGCCTTTTGTTTTTAGTAATAAATCAGAGGAACAGTTGGGTGATTTCCCACATCAAGTCGCGCCTGCGAATCACCGCAAACACGAATATGTTGATCATAACCTTGGAGATGTATATATTCTTACCCTCTTCCTCCACAAACAGCGGACGCACACAAACTTTGGCGATGTGAAGTCCCGCCGCGGTGTCGCGTGCCGGCGAAGTGTTGGATCAATGAGTTTCGTGGAGCCGCTGCGAGCTGCAGGAAGGTCAAACGGCGAGTAAGTTCACCCACAGTTGGGACGCGTTCATATAAAGACGCACGGCCGTGTGGCTGCCAGCCCGAAGGGACGCCACCAGCTGCGTTCAGGGAAATCAGTCAAGTCGGACACGAGAAGGCGCACCAGATCCGGTCAGCGCCTTCAAAATAAAATCCTTCCTCGCGAACACTCGGCTTGGTTTTCTTTCAGAAGGCATTCATCAATATTGAAGTCAAACCAAAAATGACAGGGGAAAAAACAAAAAAACGTATGAGTAAGCTGAAAAAAGCAAGAGGTGGATATAGTCATCATGAAGTCAACCATTGCTTTAAAGCCTCGGAAACTTTTTTTTGCAATCAGTGAACGGAAGTGACAATATTTGTACAGCAGAAGACATGTTGACCTACGGTGAACTTGACAGCTAAGTGTTTAAGTAATCTTAGTATAAATCTGTAGCGTGGCTGCGACTGTAAAGAGGCCATGCTAGCCACCTGTCAATCACGGATTAGCCCCGCCCTTAAGCATACCCTGCTTTATTGTCTACTTGACTCTAAATTAACCATAAATGAAGATTTGAAACTAGCGTTTGAGGCCATGAAATCATGTTTAGAATGTTTACTTTATAATGTTTTCTCATTGGCTTCCGTGCAATCAGACTTCTTTTTTCAACCAGAGGGTCGCCCCCTGATGGCCAGCAGAGAGAATGCAACTTTAAGGCACTTCAGTATGGGCTTCACTTTTCGGAAATAGAGGTTGCCACCTGCTAAAAAACAATTATGAATAGTTTGCTTGATTACTTAACATCCCCTTTCTATTGATTAAAGTGAGACACCATCTAACCACCCTGCAAGATTAAAACCTTTTTCTTACAGCTATGATTAAGCAAAATCATCCCATAGGCCTGTGAGACAACATGCTTTGCAGTTAATTAATGAGTATAGTTTATGATGATCAATGATTTATTTTCCTAAATAAAGTAGCCAGTTTTCTGTCATCTTTTGTTTATTATGTTTACAATGTGAGATTTTCTTTTTAACTTGTTAATATGTGCTGTTATTCTGAAGGAAACCAGTCTTAGTTACTGTTGTATTATTATGTGAACTTGACAGCGGCTCAGGGAAAGTGGCCCAACTAGTCAGAACAAACCACACCTTTCTGGTGTGTTTTCAGAGTCAATGTGGCTTTTTAGTTCAACTTCATTGTTCTCTCTCAAACATCAAGTCAGACACAAGCACAGAAGATCAGGTGATTCTGGAATAATATGAATACATATTAGTCCTTTAAATGTTTTTCCATTTTACCATTCGACTCACTAACATTTTCCCTTCTACTGAGTGCACATTTTGAAGGCTCTCCATGAGCTGTCACAAAACATGAAGTCAGTGCAACATAAATTATAATTTAACTGCAAGGTCTACGTTTTGGGCATCCATTTACAGAAATAAGGTAAATAAATATTTTAAAAAACTGTACATTTGTAGAAACACTCAATTGTCTCCCAGTTTAATTTGCCATGCACCACGGCCAGTGTTAATGCACCGTTTTTCACAGAAGCATGTTTGGCCTCAGTGGACTGTTGCTGCTTTGAATGCCGACGCTCACTGAGTAGCACAGCCGAGGTCTGACCTCTGTTTTCCTTTGAGCTCATTAGCAAACAGCCCAGAGAGGAAATTGCTTAGGATTCTGCAGCCAAGCGAGGAGGTGCGGAAAACAAACAATGCCTACGTTTATTTAATATTATTTCAGGAGGGAATGTGCAAAAGCAAATTATTCACTGCTAAATAATCAGGGAAGCTAAACTCTAGGTTCTCCACTGCCTGCATCACCATAAATAATATCAAGCAGAAATACATGTCTTTACTGTTTTTCACTTTCTCTTGATTTTATAATTGTTCTCAAATACTCATGTGCCTCAAGTTAGTTCTTTCTGAGTGTCAATAAAAGGTTGCATAAATTACTATTGGATGTTTTACATGAAAACCATGCTATATTTTTTCATAAATACTGTTGGTTGTTCATCGTAGGTTCAGTAGTCCATCATCATTGCATTAATGGAAATTTAGAAAACTAAACGGTACAGTATCCAGTGGCGTCATTAGGCCTATTTAAGGGGGGCTTCTGCCCCCCTAAAATATTCTTAAGCCCCCCTAAGTAATTTTTATTTATTAAAAAAAAAAGTTTTTTTTTTTGTTTTTTTTTTACAAAAAAGTGCAGACAAATTCAATATAATGTGGCTTCACTTCACTTCATAGTGGAAGCGGTAGAGAGTCAGAGTCAGTTTCGTTATCCAGTCCATTCCACTTGTTCATATAGAGCACGCCCACATCACTGAAATCCAGTCCACGTTTCCCTGCAACCTAGCATTCTGTGCATCTTTGGGGGGCTAAGCCCCCCTGTCCTTAAAACCTAGTGACGCCCCTGACAGTATCGTCATACAAATTTACACAAATAACTTGCAAGTAGAGCAGCAATTTGTGATTATTTTTATAACAGATTATGATTATAATTGATTCAATATCTCATCTCATCGTCTACCGCTTATCCGGTGTATATTCTTTAGAATATATATATATATATATAGATAGATAGATAGATAGATAGATAGATAGATAGATAGATAGATAGATAGATAGATAGATAGATAGATAGATAGATAGATAGATAGATAGATAGATAGATAGATAGATTTTTTTTTTTTTATTGCCCAAGGTTGCAATTAAAATGCATTGCCCTTTGGGATCAATAATCAATTTGATAATTTAATTTAATTTAATTTAACAGAGACTTTCTCAAGTACATTGAATCGAGAAGCTAAAGCCAGAAATTGTTTGGTATTTAATTAGAGTTTTCTTGCAAACAGTCAGGAAATTCGCTTTCAGTGCCAACTGCATCAACAGCAGCAATGCAGAACAGGTGATGGTGTGCAAAACTGAATGAACTTTCACCTGAGACTTGGACTGTGTATTAATGTAGGGCTGAAAAATAATATCTAATTGCAATTATTTTGACTGACATTTTAATTACAATACAATTTGCAATATTTTGGCACCGTTATTCTCATTTTCGTCGAGGATTACAGCGTGATTTTTGCAGTGATCTGTGCCTAACAAAGATGCTTTCTGAAGTCTGTAGGATATGATTTGTTGGCCAGGACAGTTTGCCTTTAACAAATACTCAAAATTGCAGTGTAGATTGTGATATAACCGTGATCAATTAAGTGGTTAATTGTGTCACCATGAACGTGTACCTGAAAACAAAACATCTACCTTGAAAGACAATCAAAACATGTGTTGCTTCTCCACTGTACCGAGATAAACACTTTGCTACACTTCAACATAATCATGTCAATTTGGCTGCTGCTAATTGCGGCGCTCTTATTGTTTATGTGCAGGGCAAGCTGCGACGCAGTGATGTTCATCAGTGCTGCAGATCAGATGTAACATCCTCAGAGAGGGAAAAAAAAGAATTCTCCCTGTTGCAATTATATTAGAGAAGTAATGTAGAACATAATGTACCATTTAAAGTACCTGGAATACTTTCATCAAATTCAATTTCCCCCTACACCTGCTCTCCCAGGAGGCAGGAGGACAGAGCATTTTCACCCTTGCAATTTTCTTAAAAAAAAAACCTGAAAAAGCTTGTCCCAGTCATGGACCAGTGCCACACCAAGCGAGATAATCGCTCAGAATTACGATGCGCTCATTTCTCCCCTCTTATATTCCAATTTGAGTGATTACATTCTGCGGCTGTGCAGTCTTCAGAAGCTCATTTGACAGCAACAGGTAATGGAGTTCAGTCTTTACATTCGGACCAACCTACATAAGTGCGCCGCAGGTTGCAAGGTGCAAATTGTGCCGGGAGATGCGACCGTGGCTTCTCCCGTATTTATGCCATTTGGTTTATGGGGACCTGAAGGAGCAATTTGCCTCTAAAATTGTGCTTTTACCCCTCAGTTGTCGTGATGGCACATAACAAAAGAACATTACTGAGTTTTGGACGCCATCGTTTTATGATCCCGCCTCTTCACTGCTGTTGCACAAAGATACCCTGTCAGCAGAAATTATTTTTTGTACCTTTCCCCCCAAGATGTATTATTTTTACTCAGATATTCCTTGATGATCTCGCACTAAAATAATGGTGTTGTAGGAGTTTTCATATATATATATATTATATTTAAACATACTATAATAAAGTAAAAGGATAACATTTTGAAAGAGCAGTGAAGATGATTTTTCAGGATGGTGATGAAGAAAAAATAGTCCGGAGCATCGGCCATTTCAGAAAACGTCCCAAACTGACATTGTGTATGTTAGGAACATTCAAAGGACAAAGACGTCTATAACATCAGGAACAATGGAGGTGAATAGTGTCAGATTTTGATAGGAGAGAGCACTGTTGGCTTCCTGTTGCCTACCAGCTGTTTAGGTTCGAACAAATGACTTGTTCAGGGAAAGAGCATCAGGCTCAAATTACTGCATGGTTATGGTTAGGCAACAAACGTGATGGAAGGTGAATTCCTCCATATCTCATAGTGCCGGCTGTACTTATAATCAGGAGTCCAAAGCCGTTGCGGTTTTCATGTTAAATAACTGATCAGCGTCAGGGGATCACACACACACACACACACACACACACACACACACACACACACACACACACACACACACACACACACACACACACACACACACACACACACACACACACACACGTTTTTCACCAGGAAGAATCCCGGATCATCTGGGGTTAGTTGCGGCTTTTCTCTCTCAGCTCCTATCATGGTCCTTGAAGTCACACATTATAAACAGTATGGTGTTATTTGCATGACTGCACTAACTATATTATATACACAGTTTATGTGGATGACAATAAATGATGGCAGGAGGACTCTTTTCTATTTTTTTTTTTTTTTTTTTTTTGATACAGTGATTTTTCTGCGGAAACAGCTGGCACAGAGAAAGGAGAAGTCCTCTGTGCCCAGGGAGAGATGGATCCATCAGTAAGAGGAACCCAGAAGGTTATGCCCGCTTCAAAGCTCATAACCCCAAAAGGCTGCCCTCCATTTGACTGCTGGCTATTGGTCTATAGCCAAATTGTTATACAAAGGGAATAGTAGCCTATATAGCATTAAAGCTGCCCTAAAATCCAGACTCTGATCCATCACCACACGTCTCAAATGTGTCCCCAAACCCCCTACAAAGAGCTTAACAGCATCCCAACAAACAGTTATTACAGATTATAAACAAATACTTCAAACAGTGTTTTCCCCAACGCTGAGCACCAAAACAAGGAATCAAAACTGCCTGACCTCTCCAGGCTGGAGAGGTCTTGCCAAGGTCAGAGGTTCATGTTGACCTCTAAAAGGCATGGGACAGGGCACGTGTCACATGCTGGCAGCTTTGTAGAAGTGAGAGTGGGAAGTTGTTGCTCTTAATGTGGCAACCTGGCACACGAGGTGACACTGAGGGCACTGCTTTGCATTTTGGGTAGCTGGTTGCACATGCTGACCCAGTGTGGGAACGGTTTCCTCCTTGTAAATTAATTTGTCGCAGGGATGAGTCAGAGGCTAAATTGATTCAGCTGGTTTTGCCAGACTGATGCTTTGAGATGCAGGGATGTTGTGTGGGCAGAGGATAATAAACGCTTCTAGTTCACCTCATCGTCAGCTCTGCAAACACCTGCTTGCTAAATCTAAGCAAAAGCACCGGATTACTGATATTCACTATTACAATCGAGTGAAATTAGTGTCTCATCTACCAGCTGAGCATCTCAAGTGTTCTATTGGCTTTAACACCCTTTTGTAAAATCTTGCATGCAGCCTTGATCTTCAGCTGGAGCCTCTCTGACTTTTCAGAATAAAAGAGGGAAGGATTTTAATCTTAACACCAACATGCTTGAGATCCTAAGCTAGCAGTCTCATCTTTAAAATAACTTACATTATGATTTTATTTGCATTTTACATTTTTATTTGTTCATACATACTTTGTTCATATTATCTTGCCTGAAATGTATTAAACTGGGTTTATTCCAATGAACAGAAGTCTTTCATTGTTTCATTTGATTTTAATTAATATTATTACAGTTTATAAACAGGTTACTTTTCTTCATTATGATCTGTAGTTAGGATGAGATGTGCACAGTGCAAAGCATCAGTAGAGAAGGAGGTGACGGTCAAGTCAATAAGCACATCGTGGAAGGAAAGAGAAACGGTCTGCATGAGTCAACACATAAACTAGTAAAGGTGGAAACTTTACCAAACGTTTGTAGGCTGGTTGTTAACTTCGTTAAATCGTCAGGGCTGGACCAATCAGCATCCTGCTAGGAGCTACTGGCAGCTACGGGCGTGGTCTAAACAAAGATGGCCGCTTCTGAAGAGGTCAGTGCTCCTGCAATAGCATCAGTTATATCAGAACTGTGAGAGTATTTCTTCATGATAGGAAGAGGAAAAAAGTACACTTAAGTGTGTTCTCTGTGGAAAACGTGTTTTTTTCCGACTGGCGGTTCCTCCAATCACCTGCCAAGTATTTTTTTTTTTTTTACACTGCCCTTTTCCAAATGGGTTTCCAATAATGGCTTCTCAGATGATTCTGTGTAACAAATCATGTGGCGGGTCAGGTGAGGCAGGTGGTACACTCTCCATGAACTGAAAAAAACAAAGCACAGAAAGAAAGATTAAACAAGAAAGAGAGAATTGCTCTGATCAGAGGAATCAAGGTCAGACGACACTGGAATTCATGTCTTCAGATTAACAGCGATTCTCAGGCTTAATCATAAATCTTTTGTATTTTATTCATCTACCTGCTTGTATGCGTAGTGCATACGTTATGCAAATATTTTGCAGATGAGATAAGAAAGATAAACATGTTTAAGTGGCTCACATTTTCTTTAAATAGGCAGATGTTTTTTTTTTTTTTACTGGTTGGCCAGATCTAATTGTGCGACAGCAGTGATGTAATTAATGACCCAGAGGAAATCTGATGCCGATGAGCTCACCATATAATGCTCTACATAGAACTCCCTGGCTCGTGAGTAGAGAGCCATGAATGAGCGAGTGATTTCGGACACATCCACAGTATAAAGAGCGAGATAGTCCATGCAGGGGGAGGCGGATGGGTCATCCATCGTCTACCGCTTATCCTGTATTCAGGGTCGCGGCGTGGCTGGAGCCGATCCCAGCTGACCCCCCACCCTGGAGAGGTCGCCAGTCTATCGCAGGGCTAACATGTAGAGACAGACAACCATTCACACTCACATTCACACCTACGGGTAGTCTGGTTTTCACCATACTAAGGTCAATCTTTTAAGATTGAACATTAGTCTGGGGAAGCTGCGCTTTGTTTCTACTGCTCAAGAGGCGGGATCAATGGGCATCGTTCAAATGACTCCGTACGCAATTGGATAGTCCTACAACCAATCAGAGCAGGCCAATAGCGTGCCAGGAGAGAATGGCCATTTCTGATTGGAGCCAAAGTTTCTGGCAATGTAACAGCGAAAGTAAGCCTGAGGGTTTCCAGCCTAAACTGCCGAGCGAAATCCAAATTTCCCGGAAGTTCAGGCAGGGTTCACCCAGCCTAACCTACGGGCAAAATCAAAGTAATTTCAGAGTCATCAAAAAAGTCATCCTGGGAGGAAGCCGGAGAACCCAGAGAGAACCCACGCCACCCACTTGGGGAGAGAACCCGGGGACCTCTTGCTGTGAAGCGACAGAGCTACCCACTACACCACCATGCAGACCTGTGGGTCAAACGCGTGCAAAAGTGACATAGGTACAGCCTCACAGTTTGGCGCTTCGCTCCACTGATCAGGCTGCATTATTTGACGCACTGGAGTAAGAACTTGTGGTGAAGTAGCGCTTCTTCTTTGCCTCTATTGAAACCACCGGCCATCCCTAACTATACACCGAGAGAAGGTTGAAAGTAGGCAACAATATCACCAAAAACTTGCTTGTGACGGGAGTGTGGAGAAGACGACGAGTGTGACTGGGCTGAAAAGTGCTTAGGGAGTCGTATAACAGAACCAAAACAACAGAGAAAGTAATGATGGGGGGAGAAGAAAGGCCGGCCGAAAAGAAAAGGTTGAAGTGTGTGCGTGAGACATTGTAGGTGTGTGAGATAAAGATAGCAGGGCTGAAGGCCAGGGTGTGTGTGTGCGTGTGTGCGTGTCCCTTGGATCTTTTGCTGCTGGTTTCCTGTAAAAAGGCTGAAGAGGTTATTTATTGCTGGAGAGTGCCGTGCCTGGCATTCTCTCCCAGTACACGTTGTGATGTGGGAGTAATGCTGCTCTTCTGAAAAGTAATTAAAACCATCCCAGATGAAAAAAAAAAAAATGTGAGCAACCCCAGAGCCCAGGGGTTTGAGGATTTTTTCCTGATGATTTTGGTTTGATGTCCAATGTACAGAGAATAACAATGAAGTCTATTTCCTGCTCCGTTCTTTGGGTGCATCTTATAAATATAACCCCGCAGAATGAAACCCTGTTAATCTCATCTCCAGTGAGGCCTCATCTGTCCATCATATCCATTCTTTTTCCAATGAGAAGACTTCAAGACTTACATAACAGATTAAAATTGCATTATAAAAACATGTCAATATCTGCCTGGTTCAAATCAGATTCAGAGGAATCTGATGTTTTTTTTCTTAACACACCCTGTCCTTGGCATATACAGAAAAATCAAGCGATTGTGTTTCCTCCCAGCAAAGTTAAAAGCCATTTAATGGTTTGGTCGAGTTTCACTTTGCAGATGAATCACACGATCCCAACTACTGAGTAAGAGCGTGAGGCCCAACATGATTTTTATTTAGGTTCATGAGTTGTTGCTCCTCGACAGATTGAAAGCCTACTATTGGCCACAGTTAGTCTGTTCAGGACAACACAAGCCAGCACATTCCGACGCTGACATTGTTAGATTATAAACCTTTTATATTCGTGTCCTGATGACACAAAGTGTGCCGTGTAGTCGCTTGTAGGCTTGGGCCGGATTAAACATTTTCAAAACAGTCTGATACTAAATCAAAGACCGGACCGAACCGGTTATTCTGATCGACCTCAAAAGGTGTCACACTTGCCATAGCAGACCCTCCGAGTGATGCATTTGTTTTGTTACAAAGAAGATTGAGCCATAATCACGGAAATAAGAGTGAAAATGATGCTTGGATGATACCGTTTAGAAATAACTTCGCTTTGCGGTGTGACACCACATCGTTGTCTCTGTTTACAAAACATTGCGGCTTTATGGAACGAGAGAGACGTATTCAATGAGCTTCGGAATTACGATTCGCTCATGGCTTCAAAACAACTGTGAAAAGGTGAACTTTTGCTCGTCTTGCATAATTAGACGACTCTTCAACTGTAAGCAAAATTGCTGTGCATCGTATACGCGTTGCATATAACGGTGGCCTCGTTCGAGCAACTACCGGCTTTTTATCTTCTGGTTTGCATAAATTAAACCAGTTTAGCCCGTACACGAACCGAACCGGTGCAACGGAAATCAGCCCTAGTTAATACTGGCTGAGTAAAGCAGAATGAAAGGACAATCGATGCCGCCTCCCCCACACACACACACACACAATGTAGACAGATTTTAATGTTGTACTTATTGTGATCTTTACATATGGACAGTTAATCGTTATGGCTAATTATTCTTTTTTCTGCTATTGTAGGGGCATAATAAATAAGGGTTGTCATTGTCGCAATAATGTCATAATGACGGATTTGAAAATTGCTTTTCTTTTAAGCGTCAAGCATCAACTTATTTATTATTTGCACTAAAATGAGTTATCAGTTCCCCTTTTGTTATCACTGTTTGAGCCAATTGGGTATTTTTTTGTTTGGTTTAATAAAGATACTTTGGGTATTGGTATATGACGTCACAAGGGGGCGGTAACTTGATGGTGATGGGTCACGTTCATGCAATTCATTGATTAATAGGACACTGGTGTGTAGTGGCGCATGTTGGAGTTGGAGTTTCATACTTAACTTGCATGTTAAGTATGAATGGACAACAAAGGATGGTTTAAGTTATTTTGGCACGATTACTAAGACATCAACAAGAAGCCGAAGACGGAAGAAGCAAGCAACAAACAAAGGTATGCGCGTTAAGGACACTATCTTATGGTTCAACACACCACCGTGACAATCAGCATAGGGCTAATTAGGCACTTTTTAAACTGACAGACTATAATAATTAAATATCCTTCAACCTATGAGTCTTAACATAATTTAAATAGCAACAAATACACATATTACTCATTGTTAGAAAGAGAGTAATTAAAAGTAAAATATTATTAAAACAATATTTCTTTTAACCCTAAAAGATGTACCATGGTGTGGTCCGTCTGTCTTGTCACAGAAAATACAATGTTCATTCATGTTTGGAACTTGCATTTGTTTCACTTCCTTTAAATTTGGAATTTAATGGAAAAAAGTATTCTGCATAGCTAACAAACAATTTGGAGATTTTCTCCTTTTTTGTGTCATGTTTCCATGTTGGATGACAGTGCACCCTTGTGGTCAGTCTCCTCACGTACACTAAAGTCTAAGCACACTCACAATCTACAGTGTCTATATTGTACACTGTTCGAATTTACATGTCAAAAACTTGGTTGAAGAGCCTCTTTGCTAGACATTAACATGGATGTTAAACTCTTAAAAGCAGGGTGACGTTGAAGTTTTCTTTACTGCTTCGGGAACTTTAGTTTTACGTACCTTGTAAACTCAAAATGCTATTATTGCAGAAAAATGTCATAATAAAATTTCAATGTCAAGGTTTGATACAGAGGCTATAAAGTGGCCATTTAAATTAGTTGAAAAGACCTACAGTTAATTTATTTTTAATTCAATGCTCAACCATTGAAGACAGAAAATTGCTCATTGTGAAATGAGACAAACCCTCATTTTTTAACATGTTTTCACTGATTATCTTTAACAGGTAAATCACCTATATGGTTGATCATTACTGTGATATATCTATCTATAGATAGATTCTTAACATGATTCAAGGGAAGTATGGCTCCTCTGAATCCTATTTCAACTATTCATATAAAATTAATGAACACTGAAGTGAAACACACAGACACACACAAGATGTTGATACAAAGGGAGGAGTTCAGTGAACTGTAAAAACACTAATGGGATCCCTGACAATATAATTAACTAATGAGGCTGATGGAAAAGGCAGCTTTCTGTCAGCAGACACCATCAGTCCTCTCCCTCCCCCTCTCTCCTCACATCTGCTGCTGCTGCTGCTCTCATACAGAGATCTGTCATTGTATCACATATCCTCTCAAAGCTTGTGTATCTAAAACTTACAATCAGGATTCTCCGATATTGAAATATGATCAATTACACCGCCCGGCGCCTCTTTCCTGATGGTTTTCATCTGTCAGTTCATTTTTGGTTCTTTGGCTTTTGGCAGGGTCATGAATGCTGGTATGTTTGCAAGCTTTTAGATATTTGTATCCATTTTATACTGTTTAATGAAAGGTTACCTAACAGCATTTTATATTTGAAAGGTCTTTTTAACATGCTCGTTATTAATTATATCATTCTGATTGCATGTGGCCATATTCAACTGCAGAAACAATAACAAATGGAAAAAAAAAGGGAAATGTTGTGTTTATTTGCAATATCAAATCTGCTGATAATTCCCAATTAATTGTTTGGTTTCTAAACAGAACATTGTGTGAGAATTTCCCACAGGCAACGGTTACTTCTTCAAATGTCTTGTTCGTCCAACAGTCCAAAACAAAAACATATTCAGTTTGCAAAGACAAAATTAAGAAAAGCTCCCATTTGAGAAGCTGAAAGCATTTTAGTCTGAAATGATGAGAAATGATCAACATAGCAATTATTTCCCCCCTGATTCGTTACCTCTACAGCAAATTAATCGACTAAACAATTAATTGTTTTATTGATGGGTTTGATGTAAGTCATCACTAAACACCAACCGACCTCTGATGATAATGTGTGTGCGGCGAAGGATTTATCGCATGCAGAACACTCATTCAAACATTGCAAACATACCAACTAGTTAGCATCTATTGAAATATATCCTTTAGATTTATTTCTTTCAGCACATGACCAGCTGGTAAATAACATATCCTGCTCTGATGCGTTTGATCCGCCGCTGCCCGTTCCGATTATAACCCGCACTCAACGGGACGACGTTTGGCACCAACATCGGCCTGCTGCGAGCATGCCCATGTGTCCCGAGTGCTTTTTACGTCTCTCCACAAGTGAAACCTAATCAAATTTTTCTTCAGCTCAGTAAACAAGGTTAAGATAATTCAGAGCGACTCCCTTTTAATTTGATTCATAGCCCAAGAATGAAAAAAAGAGCTCAAGCATCCAGTTACGTGACTGTCGGATGAGCACACAAAACTTTCCGATTGTTCCCCAATTGGCTAATGGTGCTGCTGGTTAACAGTTAACCTCTTTTCATGCTCGATTTCATGGTTAGTGCAACAATGCCTAAAAAGCAGTACATTAAGGTCAGAAATGTGATTGTGGAGTCGCCACCGTGGCTGTGGCCGCAACAAGACACATCACTGTTACATTGTGTTGAAGCGACGCTGACTGACTGCGGCCACTGATTTATTGCTGAGCCACAAAAAAGGCTTCTTTTGTGTCGCAGCATAAAAGCCAGGAATGTTGAACGCTCCATTAATTAGGCGGTTTGTTGTGCTTTTGCATGGGGACACTGGTAATGATTAAGCAACTCTGTAGCAACACACACACACACACACACACACCACACACACACACACAGGGTATAGGTATAGATGCAGTATTATAGGAATTTTTGGTAGATTTTATGGCTTTTTTTTTTTTTTTTAAGAACTGATTAAAAGTAAAAGTACTCCAATACAAGTCCTTGATTCAAAGGCGTACTTAAGTACCTCTGGTATTATCTGCTATATGTGCAAGTATTTAGCAATAAAAGTATTCATTCTGTCCCATAATGTCCCCAGTCAGTGTTGCATTATCATGAGAAGTATTAGTGGATTATTGTTCCTGTGCATGAGCATGTAAACAGCAGTTTAATGTGAAAAGTTGTTTAATAGTTCAACTTAAATACTTTATTTACAGTGGATCAGTATAACCTCCCATATTGTATCTGTTCATTAACTGATCCAATGATTTGAGTATAAATTCTTAATCTGTAAATTAAAAGCAGCTGTGGAATAAAAGTACAATATTTCTACATACAGAGGAGTAGAATACTTGAGTATATGTTCATGGTTATAATCCACATCCTACAGAGGGATGAACATAAATAATTTAAAAAGTTATCTGGAAGTAAGTGCTGTTTAACTACGTTTCCTCCATTTCTGTTTGTACGGACCATTTTCAAACAGCAGGGGTCAGTATTAGTACGTGTAGTTGCAACGCATGCAAGCAAGTGCATGTACTGTACATGACATTGAATGCTCTTGCTACCCATCATCACCATCATCATCATCATCATCATCATCACCATCATCATCATCATCGGGTAAGGCAAGAGCCTTAAGAAGTTTAAATTGGGGAGTGAAAAAATGTAAAAGCAATACTCACACTTTTTATATAACATGTTTTTGTGTCAAATGCTGCTGTCCCATCTGTACTGTATTTATGCCGCTTCAAGGCCTCACAGCCTCTCACACAGTCACACTCAACCGTTAACAGTTAAGTCCCTGAGGGTTCAGGGTCTAAGGCCTGAGGGGGGACACTGGGATTGGGCCTCAAAATGCTTTTCAACGTGCCTCTCATTCGTTACATGTGAACTGTGAACTGTACTTCTGTATGTTGTGAGCTGTCAAACAAAGAATGCCTGCAGTGATGCTGATGGATATCATGGAGTGATGACAGTCGTACTATTGTGATTTTTCTCCACCTGCCAATCATAAAGCAAACACAAACTTCAAAAGTCTGTTAGTTTACTTAAAGACTCCCACCAGAAATGGCTCAAGATGTATGGTGCCATGGTCCACTGTATGTTCTGTTGATGGATGGGTACTCAAACAAAATGCCTCAGGCTATGATAAAGATTACTCTTCCTCTTTCAACGTTTCAACACAATACGCAAAAGTATTTTAACCTTATGGCGTGCTTTTACAGGACAACAGCTAAAACACTTGAAACCCGATTCTGGTGAAATCTTTTGAATACGCAACTCCAGCATCGCCGTGTCAACTAGCAAAACCGATCCCTGTGGAAACGGTGACAGTCCACTTCACACATGCCTATTACGTTTGCAGTCAAATAGCCAATGCACGTGTAAGAAGACAACAGCATATTACCTAGATATATTTTAGTTTTTTGTTCATATTTTTGTTCAATTCAACCAGACGGGCTATCTATTGAAAAGTTTCACTGCCACCTACTGGCCTGGAATGCACAGTATGGCATTTTAGGTTCGTCCTTACCGGTCTGTGGAAAAAGGACATTTTTCCCACATTTCTAGCGAGACCGAGCATTAGCTTCCTTTTAACTAAATACCAAATTACAATTTTATCACCCGCAGAAGGCGTTCCAAATCACAGATATTATCACATTTAAAATGTTATCCCAGGCACACAGTTTAAAAATAAACCAGCTCCCCAAGAGAGAGAAACCCTCCTTCTTGCTTCCTCTTGTCTTTATTTTCTCTGGTGTGTGTGTGTGTGTGTGTGTGTGTGTGTGTGTGTGTGTGTGTGTGTGTGTGTGTGTTTGTGTGTCCTTTGGCTGTAAACTTCCTGACCCTCTCTGCTGCAGCAGTAGTGCTCATCTCTGCATTGACTCCTTCTGTGGAGAAAATCAATAAGCCAGGGTCAAAAAAGCCACTGAAGAAAGGAGCATTGGTAACACTATAAAACCATCGTCACAGAATGTATTGTGGATGCAACGATGGTCTGAGTGCAAAGTATTAGGCTTGGTGCGATTTTACCTCCCCCCCCCCAAATTCAAGTAGAATAATAATTACATTCCATTTCAAAACATTAAATGCAGAGATAGAAGGCTACGGACACTACTTGGACGACAATAAATTTACATTATGTATATAGTGAATTTGAACACACACACACACACAAACAATCTGATAGGCCTAATGTGAAGACATCAGCCTTTCCCCTTTCCACACATGCCTCTCACCTCTCAGCACTCTGAGCGCTCATCGGGAATGTGCCGCCGCGGAGTATCTTTGGCTTCATGCCCGCTGGTGTCCGTGCTGCGCTCAAGCTCCTTATCAGGTGTCAGACGTGGGTTTGGTGTCACTGAAGACCGGTCCATTTCCCATCACACACAGCTTGCTTTTTGAGCTTTCGACCAGAGTTAGTGCAAATGTATAGCATTTTTTTTTCATTTCACTAGGTAGGGTTTCATTTATCAGTTTAGCATTCTCAAATTCAAGGGGAGGTAAATGGTTTTAGAAAGACATAGTTACATCTCTAGATTATATTAAGGTGCAGCTACGTGATTGCTGAGTCAATGTATCTGATTGGACGATACAGTTGCTTTCAATGATGGATCTTTCAGATGCCAGATGAGTTACCAGTAAAACATGATTTGGCCTGCTTATGCAAGGAAACTTACTTCAAAAACTCCTGCAGTCATCTCATAGGAGAAACATAAATATCACTCACAACACCTGCATTATGAGGCATAGCAAATACATTAACAAACAAATGGATTATTACAGATGGAGATGCAATTATTGCTTGCGAGATCAATACCAGTGTAGCCTAACTGAAAATGTCCTGAGCTATCTGCTGAGTTTGGACAGTCCCGAAGCCAACCGTGGGAATACGGGAGATGAAAGCTTGTGTCTCAACACCGGGATAAGTGAATGAACAGTCCAGATCCAACTTTGTCCCCTCAGCATTACTGGCAATTAGCTGCTGATAAGTGGGCAGGAAAGACAGCAGACAGTGTGTGAATGTCATCGGAGAGCTTGGACACCACATAGCGGTCTCAACAGAATGAGCAAGAGCCAATGTTGTGGCACGCTAACCCCAGCAATCACAGGAGGCAGAGGCTCAGAGGTTCTTTGATTTGGGCAGTGATTCTATGACAATCCTTGGATTTGTTCAACTCAAAGTGGACGTACAGCATAAAGATGGCTACTGTGGTCAAAAGAAATACCACCTTAAAATCAATATAACTGAAACCAACTGTCCAGAAAAAGGGAATTCAACACCACTGATTTGAAAAAATCCTATATCATCCCATCCCCATCTATGAGTTATGAAAGGTTGCTAGCCCCTAGGCTAATTGATGCAGTGTAAAATGCCATAGGCTTTCTGTGCCCTTTCTTAGAGCTATTATGGGAAAACCTCATTTTTATAGATTACTGCACATTTGTTATGCACTGCAGAAGGATTTATGTTTTTGCTTTGTAATATTTATCTTATTTGGTTTATCTGCAGACATCATGGATCTATCACTAATGTCACCATCAATCCACCTAGCTGGAATGATCGTCTGAGAGACGAGAGACAGATGTAACACATGTGAGCTACCTGTGGAGGGCAACAAAGCTAATACGGCCTCTGGTCTGAACCCAGTTTTAACCTCATTCTTAAGAATGTATGATATATATTTGGATCAGTGGCAACTTCCTGCCTCTCAGCAGAATATTCTGACTAACAGCTGTATGCATGACTTCTGATGGGAAGGGCCAAATGTGAATAACGCATGAATCACTTCCTCTGATGATTTATCAAGGATTTTTAACACAATGCCAACATTGCTGACAGTACGTGGATGACAGGTTTACTGGTCACATTGTCCAGGAGTTGTTTTTCTGTGGCAATAATGGCGCTCTCATATTAAGCCGTTAATACGTTTTGTGGGTATGGCGAGTTATTTATCATTAGGAACTGATGGGGGAAGTAGTGGAGAGTCCTTGGAGGGTAAAAGAAACAATACCGACATTGTAAGGTAAAAGTAAAATACATTTGACTGGAGTAAAAGTACTCATTGTGCAGAATGACCCATTTCACATGGTGTAAATTGATGTTTGTACAAAAACTGTACCAGTGACTATGGCTACTGCATATCTTCCTTTAAATCTATTCTTAACACTCACTTTTATTTAATGGATTTTTCTTACTTGATGTATGTTGTATATTTTGAAATGTATTTTTATTTTGTTATATATTGATCTTAATTCTTTTCCCATGTTTTTACTGGAAACCACTTTGTTTTTGAAAGTTATAATTATTATCATAGCTGTCAAATGTAGTGAAGTGACAAAAAAAGATCTAGTGGAGTAGACCTAAAAATAAAAGTATCTCAAAAATGTACTTCAGTACAGTACTTGGTTAGATTTACTTAGTCACTTTCCACCATTGATAATAAAGATATATTGCCCAAATGAAATGGGTGTTAGGCATTTAATTGAGCAAAAAGGAAAAATAAACTTAAATATTTCACTTTAAAAGATAAGTGATTTGGTCCATCACACTGACATTTCTGAGTATCGGCTTGTTTCAAATGGTTTGAATGTCCGGTCTGACTTGAAGTTTGTTTGAAAATGTTCCTCGGTCCTAACCCTAAACCCCAGTTAAGACACACACTTCATTCAGGCTGGGAATATCATCATCATCGGGTGGAATTTTCTCCCTTTGATGTTTCTCCAAGGGTGACTATTTATACAGTCACCACTTGTTGTCTGGAAAGTGCAAGCCTCTGCTGCTCCGCCGATCCCCACTGTACACAAGCATATAAACACGGCCAGTACTCGAAACGCTGCCCTCCTTATCGACAGGAACCAAAGTTCCTCCAGTGGAAATGTCTTTGTTCCCCGCGGGCTGCCACACAATGAGCGCGACTCTCTGGAGTCGGCTGAAGGCACTGCAAGCGAAGGCCTTCGCTCATTCCACACATAGCACAACGAAGGCGCTGACCTTGGCGAGAAGCTATTAAAATTGTTCTGCACCGAACACGGATATGTACAGTCACCTTGACACATAAAAACACTGTTGCATGCAGAGAAAACATGCTTCGGTAACTCTAGCATTAAACAAAAGGGTGTCGAGTAAAAAGACACAAATTACTGCACTCAAGACCAGAAGTACAAATTCTATCGTCTATGTGTGTCTAAAATACGTGTCCTTCTATCAACCATACTTTAATACATCCATATGTTGACCAATGATACAGTACCATATCATACTGTATCATATAGGGCTAATGGTTATTTTCGTCATTGATTAATCTACTGAGCACTTTCTCAGTTTCGTACAGAATACGAGACTTCAGTTTCCTCTGCAATAAGACTCGTTTTGACAGGTACAAAGTGGTTGGAGAATGTATAACTTCCTACATACAGTACCACACACACACAGACACTGACACACACATGGATTTTCTCTAATGACTTGCCTCACGGCAGTAGTCACTCGGAGCTCTACAGAGGATGAAATCCTGTTACAGCTGGCTTTTCATGATGCCTTTAACCGCATTACGCTGCCCTCTCAAGTCTAGATCCAATTTCCCTATCAAACAAGGTAGCCCACACAGCCACGCAGTGACAACGCTGCCTGCCTTTAATGTCGTAGAAAACAAAGTATGCTTT
Organism: Chelidonichthys spinosus; assembly: GCA_029853015.1. Lineage (NCBI taxonomy): Eukaryota > Metazoa > Chordata > Actinopteri > Perciformes > Triglidae > Chelidonichthys > Chelidonichthys spinosus. Next base: position 12,327,408 of record CM056838.1, on the reverse strand, counting down.
TCTTCTCCCCCTCCATCTCCAGAGGCTGCCCTCTCTGGGTAGATGGGAACAGGAACTCAGTCAGACAGACGGGGGGGAGAAGGGGGTTAGTGGATAACTCACTTGACTCTGGTGGATGTTTGTGCGTGTAGTCCTTATAATAACAGAAGGATGAGGAAAATCCTCCTGAGTAAGGACATTTTCTCCACTACTCAATTAGCTTGTTTAGGACTCGGGTGATGGGTTATAATAAGGATGTGAATTAGAAATAAATTAGGTTGTGGGTGAGGGTTAGGCTGTAATGAAGGGGTCAAAGGAGAAAAAGCACTTTAAAAAAAAACACACTGCTTTGGAAAAAACTTGATTATTCAAGCAATAATCCAAAATTGCTTCTCCAATTTGATGAATAGCTGCTTTTCCCTTTTTAATACACTATAGATTTAATATTTTCTAGTTTTCATGCCTTTGGTTCAGGGGAAATAGTGATTTTTCACTACTATCCTATCAACTGGTTAAAAGAAAAGTTGCAATTAAATCTGCACTACAATGTATAGTAAAGCCTCATTTTAGAACCAGGCTTAATAAACAGCAGATCGGTCATCATTAAACTCGCCTGAACAATCAGTGATCTGGCTCCCGGACAATCTGTCCGCATGTCTTGGATCGGCTGTCTTCCAGTTTAAGCAGTTCCATGATTTTTTCCGAAAACGCCTGCTGTCAAAAGATCTGTTATAAACTGTATTGATGTTGTTTTAATATTACTGCAGGACAAATTTGTATGATGGATTGAAACTGTGATTATAGCTGAGACTACTGTGATACTGAACTGCGTCTTTCCCTTCAAAGTGGAATTGTACAAAGTAACGCTGCCTTCCTCTTTTTGTCATAATTGTGGAAGATGCTGAGATAATCAACGTCATCAGTAACAAAACACAATATGCATAACGTGCGCCGGCGCGTCGAAAGAATGGCTGCACCCAGTCAAGGCATGCATTCTCCCACAGAACAAGCTGCGGCTAAAAACACCTCACCCACGATCTTAAGTGTGAAGGTATCTTACAAAAGATCTAACAATGTGAGAAATTGGGAATGGCTATCACAACAGTACAACTGTCTTGCACGAACACTTAGAAAAGCGAGTGTATCCCAGAGCGCTCGTCAAGAGGGCAGCAAGACAGCAACATCCAAAACAACAATGTTTTCATCAATCATGGCTGAAATAATTGTTGCTTTGTATGTTGTAGAAGTCCAAGATATGCCGAGTAATCAAACAGCGTCCATACGAGTTCATAACATGACCCAGAGCTGCTAACTGAACTGCATTCACTGCGATTAGCTGCTCCATAAACACTTAAAATAGCATCATCCAGACCTGAATACGGCCATGACCTTGTTGTTTGTACCATAGAGAGTCTCTGGTTTGTACACATAGTTTTGTGCGGTTTCTGTACTAATGTGAGGTTCTATCATAGAGCTCTAGGTGACCACAGACCGCTACAATATTAAAGATTGAAATATTTCAACTCGCACAAATGAAACAATTAGCTTATTTGCATTGAATTTGTATGCAATAATGCCACACTGCGTTTTGGTGTGGCCACGCCTTTAGATGTAGCCCTGCGTTAGAATAAAACGCATTAGAATTAATGGACAAAACCAACGGGAACCAGCGGGAACCATGCTTAAATTTAGTGAGGGCAAAACAAAGTACACACAATCAATAAAAACAGTGTCTGACAAGCTTTATGACAGAAATAGGCAACAGGAAGCTTGAATTAGACAAATAAGAGGTTTACTCAGGTTACGTCTCTGAGCACACTTATCAAGTTGACGAACTGTAATCAGCTATATGGATCTTAAAAGGGAAGGTGGGGCCACAGCAGGTCACATTGCCCCTCCCCCCGGTCCCCAGCAGCAGAGAAACACACTTGTCTGCCAGATAGTAGGCCTTCCTTATTAAGTCAGCTGTCACATCAGGCACCTTGCCAAGTGACATATCCAGCCACTCGCTATTATCAGCTGTGCTTTTATCGCTCGATTCCAACGCCGAGTCCTAGCTTGACCTCCCACAACCTTGATTAATCCGATTCCTACCGACACAAATACTCCAAATCCAGACAGGAGATGCCCTGATCGATCGGCCACCGCTCGAGACTGACCATGACTGGTGACCGGCCAATCAGTCTCATGATACATATAAAAATGTTGTGCAGCATAATGTTTTTTACATCACGCACACAGCGGCACAGACTGTCACAGCCACACAAATGCACGGCATGCATGTGGCGAAAACAGTGGCAGCTGCAGAACACAGTAAAGTCTCACGCACACTTTTATTTTCTTAAGTCTGAATGCAGATATAAAGCTTGGAAAAAGTGGGATGTACAGCAAATCTTTTTCGGTTGGAACTAATTTGGATATAAATATATGTTAAATACAAGTTATATAGTAGTCAATGTTTTAATTACATTCAATTGAATTTAAATTTTTTCATTAACGAAAATGTATGTTCATTGATTGTTCTTACAGAAGGAACAAAAAACGTCTAAATTCAGAATCAGCCAAGAAAATTGTAATTTAATCTCTTAACAAGAATTGATATATTGAAAAAGTAAAGTCTAATTATAAAGCATGCATGTTTTTCTGGTGGATCCTAACATGAATGAATGACAATATTTGCAACCAAACCTAACTTCCATTCATAATCCCATAGAGTTTTGATGGATGAAAGGGATTATAGGCCTTAAGGAATGCAATCAATTATTTTACGGGGGATTCCCCCTGTAACGTTCAATTATCCTTTCATTCAGGCTTTGTAATTGATTGAGTACAGATGGTGTTGACCTCTGATCAGATATCTGAGGTCACGTCTGTCAAGTTGAGAGAATTGATTGAGTATTGAATGGGTTTCTAATTAATTGATTTTTTTTTTTGGGAGGGCCACTTTCTCCACTATCCATTGACAGAGAGATTTTTTTTAAAACCTTTATTTAACCAGGTAAGTCTCATTGAGATTTAACATCTCTTTTCCAAATACATGAAGGTTTTGTACAAACAAAACGCACAATTATCACACAATTAAAAGACAGTTTTGGGATTTCATACTTAAGGAATTATACACAGGGATAATTTCCAATACTTCCACATTCTAGGTCCTGTAGTAATGAGCCAAAGGCATCAAATGAAATAAATTCTTACAATGTTTGTCTTTTTGGAGGATGTTCCAAGCAGGGGGCATATTTAAAAGCTTTTTTTCCCAGCTAGGTACGAGAACGCGGAACAGACAACTATGGTCTGGAGTATGGACCAGTCCAAGGATAGTTAAAACTCAACCAATGGGTACGCCTGCTTACATACAGAGGTGGTCAATTAGACTTTGCAGACAAGGTACAAGGGTGGGTAAGATGTTTACAACCAGTGACAAATCCCAAGGCACAATGATAAACAGTGTCTAGCCGACATTGGGCGGAAGTGACCATAATCTAGCAGAAGCAAGATGGTTGCCGACACAAGGTATTTCCTTGTTCTAAAACAGAAGCAGGATTTATTTCTAAAATAGAAACCTAACTTCACCTTCAGCTTAGAGACTAGATTTTTAATGTGAGATTTAAACGATAATTGGTGATCAATGAGAAAGAAAAAAATCACTTAAATACTTGAGACAAATTTTATTTACTTTAAGTTAAAATATTTGGATGATTTGGCAGTAACTCACCAGCGTTGGAGAACTGCATGAGTTTAGTTTTGTCTGTATTTATGATAATGATGATAATTTTTTGTGGAAGCCCTGCATTCACCCATGACGCTGCTAGTACCGGTTAACTGAACATTAAAAGGAGTACACTGTGTAAAGGGAACGCAAACAGGATACCAATAAAATATTTTTTAGTACGGCATCATGCCCCTACATGCTGCACTTCATCTCATAAAATAGAAATGTCTAACTTGATGACTACATTAAACCATTTAAATGTGACAAAACATACTCCTCTATCTCCCTCTATTTTGTGGCATAAAAGCTAAACGTTTGAAAAGTAGATCAGAGCTCGAGAGTTTCAGTGTTTAACGCCTTTACTGTTCAAACACATTGGCTCACCTACACTTGATATGGCTCAAGGCAACATATTTCTGTGACATGCCCAAACTAACCAAGGAATGTGCGATATTATATTCATTATGTCCTTAGTCATTGTGGACCAAGTGAGTCACGCAGGGGTGTTGCCAAAATGAAGATATCAGCTAAAAAGGCTTAAAATACAGTTGACAGTTCTCCTTGTTAAAGAATATTTTCATGCTTTTCTATCAAAAACCTCATACTGACATTCGACATGATGGATTAATAAAAATCACGAGGCGTGTTAAATCTCTGTACCGAACATATAAAATTGTATTAAACATCTAGCTTCTGTCAGTCTTCAAATTGAAGGCCAATGAGACGGGGAAATAATGAGGTTATTGGGTTGTGTGCATGACAACATTCATGTTTACGTCCTCCGCTTTGATGAGGTCCTGCTTGGCGTTTGGTGAATAGAAACATACTGGTGGAAAGAGTGTGATGTGTTTTAATGTTGATGGACTTATAAGACCCAAAGCCAACATACAGTAGTAGAAACCTGGTTCACAGTGTACCATTAGGAGGCCTTCCCCAAAACATGAGCAACAACAAATGGTGAAAAATAACGAAATACTTCAAGTACTGCATGTACAACTTCAAGGTATGTGCTTGTAACTTGAGTAATTCCAGTTCATGATACTTTATACTTACCACTACATTAATCATGCCGCCTTAGATTCTCTTTAGATCATGAGTATGAATACAAATTATAATAATGTAACAACTCATTGCAATGCAATGTTATACTAAGCTGCAAAGACATATACAGCAGCAACATTGCACATTAATGCATCTATATTTATAAGCCACTAATGCTTCTGGAGTCGGCCACTATGAGTAATGAGTACAGTTTTACTTTTAGTACTTTATATATTTGGATGCTCGCCCTTACGTTTCATTAATATGTTGAATACCACAAACAAAAACACAGATCAGTTGCTACAAGACATTATTTCTCAACAAATACAAATACTGCCCATAACCTAAAGTCAACAGTCAGCAGCATTGTTAGCTCAAATTAATTAACTCAAGACAAAATATTGACTTGCGATATGCATGTTGGCAAAGACAGCATTTACTTACAGTTGGTGGAGTGAAGCTGTGACCCTTGACATCTCCACAGACAGTACATGCTTTGGAAAGTCTCGGAAATAGAAGTAGCCTAAGATAACGATAGCTAGTAGCGTTAGCTAGTAACATTAACTTTCTCCACAAAGCCCTCCCGGAGCAGCATCATCAGACTGTTAGCTGGCTAGCTTACTTCAAAGAGCTAACGTTACATGAACACTAAGAGTAAGTGTTTAAAGCCAATACTGCAGCAAAATACAGATTAGCGCCAGCGCGTAGCACACCTGATGAGCGGCCAGGACGACCGAGAGGTCAACGAGACCGCCATATTTGATAGAGTGCGTTGGATATACTGACGTCACAGCCAGTCGTTCACATGCAGGAGAGGATTCACGACTGAGAAGAGTAAACAATCCCTCCTCCTTCAAAATCTTTACTTCAGTAAAAAAAAAAAAAAATCTAATAGTCTAATATTTTATCATACATGGCATTATTATATTGTTATATAATAATAATAATAATAATAATATCTGTATTAATTAATATTCATTGGTTACTTTATCTCTTCCAGTTCATCCTATTGTTCTTCTTCTGTTCTTGCTGATTCACTGTAGGTGTATGTCTCATGTCCATGTGGTATCTTAAAGGGCACTCCTTTAAAAGACATTGTTAATCTCAGTGAGGCCCTTGAATAAAGTTATTATAGCATCATACTTTGGATGATACTCTCTCTTGGACACTATAGTTGCCAGAAACACAGATGTCCTCAGTTGACATTGAAAAAGGCAGAGAATGTCAGTGTGGTTTTCTAACCCTGCACATGTTCAGTAGCTTTTTAATTTAGTTGCACTGTACACACTGCAACCTGCTTCAGAGTAGCTCCTTGGGGTGTTTTACACTCCCTGATGTGACTCGTTCTGGGAGAGGTGCAAATTGACCTTGCATATCACTGCACAGGGTGTTGGGTTGCACTGCACACTGACACTTGAGCATGTACAAACAGACATGTATGGAATATGTGGAGGGAAATATAGGAAGGAAAACTATATGATGAAATCTCAAAAAAGCACAGTGTTGAGCGCACCACCTTTCCATCTGTCCATTCATGTAAACATAGGCTATATGTGTACGTATATTTTATATATATATATATATATTCAGGATATATGACCTTGTATATTGTTTTTCCTCACCAGCTGCTAAAGGCCAGATTCTCATTAGAGGTATTCAAATGACCAATGCATACACATGCAGTAGCATGAAGTCATGCATGTGAATAAGTCTGCATGTGTGCAAGTGTGTGTGTGTGTGTGTGTGTGTGTGTGTGTGTGTGTGTGTGTGTGTGTGTGTGACAAGCGCTCCGACTGTAGCTGAGGGAGGGAAGTAGATGCAAATTCACAGTTTGTTTACCCCCATCTGACCTTTGACTTTTCCCTCTGCCCTACAATATCCAGCATATGTGTTTTCAATTACTTCCATGGCTGCCTGTGTTACAGCAGGAAGACAAAAAAAATCCTTTAACTATGACACTTGTAGCATCAGTACCTCTCTGTCAGATTCATTCTTATTCGTCTGTATAATTGTTTTTAAACCGTGGTTGAATAGATTTGTAGTCTCTACTTTATAGTGTCGCACAAGCAAAAGAATAATGAAGTACATTCATGAAATATAGTGTTTAAAGGTTTCAAGTTTGACAGGGAAACCAAAGCCCTAAAGAAAGAAAAGACACAAAATAAAGTGATCATTGTGTTCATGGTAGGCCCTGAAGCAACTCTATGCATTGGCAGCATTTTGTACATTGTCACTTAGAGCTAAACCTATTAAGACAGTTAATTTATGAGGTGATCCACCATTCTGATAATCGATTTACACACATAAGCAAGAAAAATGGAACTTGGAAAATTGAGATTTTCCACTATTTGTTGACATGTTAAACACTCAATGATTAATCACTTAATGGAGGATTTAAAAGCTCAATCAATTATAGAAATAATCATTAGTTGCTGGCCTATAGATAAAATATGTGAAATTCAAGTATGCTCCTCAATATCTCCTTATTTGTGTCAATGTAGCTTAACAAAGAAAGTTCCCTCACAAACCATTTGTTTATTTAGATGCATACACTCACTGAACAGTTGTTCCAGAAAAAGCTGCTATGGCACTCCCCCTTGCCAAATCGGTCCCCCCCTCCCCAACCTCTTGGTGCTGTGAGGGTTTCCGCAGCGCCAAGGCAGACCTGCAGTGCCAGCCAACACACAAACATGGATACCGTCAGTACACTGTGGCTTGTTTTCTCGACTCGGTCAGCCCACAGTGCCAGCTGCAGCCCGTTGCCCACTAGCACGTACCAGCTTGATGTCCCATCACGGCCATGTTTGGTTTGCGACTCTCTCTCTGTTGTGTGTGTGTGTGTGTGTGTGTGTGTGTGTGTGTGTAAAGGGACGGAGGGCTTAGCCTAAAATCCTGTCAACCAGCTGCCTCCACTGTCAGATGGTCCCAAAAACCCACATCAACAGATGTACGGAGCAGCGACAGAGAGCATGTGCACACACACACACACACACACACACACACAGATACCATGTCAGTCTGTGTGCTGCAGCGTGATCAGAAGGTGCATGAATGTGTGTAGAAGAGGAACTTTGCAACTTTCTCTGCTTTGATGCGGTAAAAAGAAATGAAGCAGTCCCTCGTCCTCTATACATTTCCTCTGCTTGTGAATTCACCGCTTCAAGCTCGGTGGAGTAGCACGACGTGTTTACAAATGCAGCACTGGGATGGCCTTGGCTGTCGTAAGGAGCCACTTTTGGTGTCAGTTTACTGATGCAGTCTGGGATCAGTGTGGTGGTGGTGGTGGAGGGGGCGTTGATGCTGACAGGCAACTTGGCATCACACATCTACCTCGTGTAAAGCTATTGTAACAAATAATGTGTTTTATGCTGAATGATTACATGAAAAGAGGAATTAAAACAAACGCAATATTCGGATGTCCTAGAAGTTAAAGTCCCTTTATAGAAGGGAAGGGAATTTAAAGTCATCCGTATATTAATATATCCGTAATTATTATCATCTGCCTTCCCCTCTCCCCCTGTGACTCCACCACTTCCACGAAGCTGTGTAAGTCGATCCGGCCTTTCCGACAAGGGATGGTCCTATTAGCGCCAGCCAGAGGCACCCATGGGAGCCAGGAGGAAAAGTGTCCAACCCCACCTCCGCTCCGCCCCCAGCATCATAAGATTACTCATGAAACATTCACATCTTTTTGTGGCCAGCATGATCACGCCAGTCTCTGATTGGCGGAGATCAGATCGGCTCAGAACAGGAGACGAGGTCCTATTGGTGCGGTGGGGGGAAAACAGTGTGATGGCGGTACGGCTGGTGAGGTTATCGAATCGATCGATCCGGGCCGTCCTCAGCCCACACAGACGAGGGCAAGGGCAAGCTTGCTTCTATTCGCCTATGTTTGAAATATCTGTCTCAATGCAATGCAATGTAAGACTTCATTTGAAAAGCTCAGTGTCGAGTTTGGTTTGAATAATGAAGAAATGCTTTCTACTGAAGACATATTCTATATATGTGCTTTTTTAATGTTTTTGGTGTTGGACAGGTAGTGAACCGTGGGTTAATATGAACCTTTACTGTGAAAACATCAACCTGGTGCAGCTGGAAATTAGGTTAATCTCACCAGTAGATTTGAGGATCAATGAGCTGAAAGAGTCTAAAACACTTGATCCAACTGTTAGTATTAAAACTCAAGCCTACAGCATGATGACATGATATCTAACTCTAATTGGAGGATGGGATGTTATCACTCTGTATCATGATGCACAATTTTGTTGCGCAAATTAACATTACAAAGCAATTACTACATCAGATTTTACTTAGGAAGCTACACATTAATGTATTGTCTACTACTTAGAACCTGATCATAATCGAATATACTAAATATTAAGCAAGCATTGCCATGACAACTGTACTACCTCCCATCTGCTGATGACGACCGTCTGATACGGTTTAAAGTCGCTGCACCAGTGAGTGGACCTTTAGTTCAAAGTGGTTCGTGTCAGCAGGTTTTTGCATACGGAGGTCCAGCATACCGGCGAGTGCGTTTCCAGTGTTGTGTACTGCACACCAAATACTACAAGCGTGATCAACGTGTCAAAACTGCTTTAATAAATAACTGGGATGATTATTTAGAACAATGAAACATCCACTAAAAGAATGGAAAGCTTTGTATAAAATTAACTTACGTCCCTCGTAGGATAAAATGTATACAATATGCATATTCAGCTTTATAACACCAGCAGTGATGCATCTTTAATTCTTTATTTTGCTGTGTCCCATTTACAGAAAATACGATGCCATTTTGAGACGATGACATGATATGGAAAAGGGGTCATGTTGAACTGATTTGGTAACTTAAAAAAACAAACAAAAACAAAACACACCTGCATGGTAGAAAACACATCCGCAAATATTGTTCCCTTCATTAAAGCCTTTAAACCAAACATGAAGCTAATGCATGATGTCCACATTTGACTCACTCACATTTACATTCATGACACTCAAGAATCATGGTGGACTGACTTTTTTTTTTTTTTCTTAAATCCTCCATCAAGCGTTTTATTCCAGAAATCTCCATGACAGCAAAGTGAGACAAGGAGAGCACTTTACCGAGGCGAATAAAACGCGCCGCTATACACCACACAATTTTTTTTAAAGTTACTTTCCTTAATAGTGAAAAAACAAACAAACATAAAAGATGCTGTTACACAAATAATGCATTACTCATTACATTAAGGCACCTGAAACAAAAGGGGTTTGTGACGGGTTTAGAAATGGTTGGAGAACTTTAAGGCTATAATGTTGGCAGCTATGCCTGCCAAAAGCTACCGTTGAATTTTTATTTTGGACCAAATCGGATTAAACAACCAAAATCAGTGATGGAGAGCGAGTTAAAATGACTAGCAAGTGATGACTGGATCAAATAATTAAGACGTAGAAGGCTGCTCTGCCTAAAATAAGGAGCAAGTCGCAAATCTGGACACACCCCTATCTGTGATGTCACAATTTAGCCGTCAGGAAATTCCTGATTGAGGAGTGTCCATAAGGAGGACTTGCTCAGATGTTTCTGTTGACATAGAGAGGTGCGGCAGCAGTTTTCTGCCTTATTGGATACATTTTTTTACTTTTAAATATGACCACGTTTAAAATCTGTTTTGCAATGCAACTATGAAATTCTAAGAACACAGACAAATTGTTTATTCATCTTCCTAATACTACTACAGGTATCCTATCTGATACGAATACAGGTTAGAGACAATTAAATGGAGAGGAATTGGGTTTTATTTGCATCCTCAAACTATCCAACTGTTGACTGAGAACAATAGGTGAATTTTACCAAGCAGGGAGAAGAATTACATCGCAGAGAGCTGGAGATTGAGACCAGATCTGGTAATGTTGGACCGCATACAGCCAGGATAAAGCAAAGTGTTTTATTAGCAAAACTGTAAATAAAAGAAGCAATCTTTTGGTATTTTATGGCGAGGGTATAATGTAAAAGTTGAAAAGCATCATTGATTTGCTGTAACTAGAAAGCACTAATGACATAGCCACAACAAAAAAATGCGTCCTCATGACTAACCACTTATAAACCCTTCAGAAATTCCTTCATAGGTGGTACCTCATTGTAAAGGTTCTCAACTGTGGGACTCTGGATATGAAGTGTAATAAAACGTGCCTATTTCGACTGGCATAAATAAAAAGGAATGGCGTTGTAAAAAAAAAAGAAAAAAAAGAATAATATTAATAATAATAATAATAATAATAATAAAAATGTGTGACTTGTCTTTAAGTTACTTATTTCAAATATACACAGCGACTCCTTTAGTATTTACATATATGTACAGAGTATTCATTTCTGTTTTGATCAAATACCTTGAATGGCGTTGCTGTGAAATTGAACTCTTTCGATGTACACTTGTATCCCTTTGAGATTTGAGAACGAGGAGGTCAAACTGGGCAGCGCGACTCGGAGCCTCGACGCGGCTCTTAGGAAGGCACTTGCTACCAACTCAAATACTGCAAAAAAAACCTCGAGCAGAGCTTTCAGCCGAGACAACTGAGAGACAGGAGAACAAAAATGGAAGGCCACGTAATAGGCACTGGGGTTTCTGTCCCCTCTCCCCTCCAGGCCAAGTGTATTTGGTAAGGCTGGCGCATGACGGCCACAGGTGGATCAGTGGGCAAAGCCGGGAAGAGACAGTCCGAAAGGGAGGGCTTTCTCTGTTACTGTGGCCGCAACAGTCCATTTCCCTCAAAACCCTTCCTTTACTGTCCCTTTAATGTGTATCGCACCCCCCTCCCACACCACCCCCCTCCCTCCCATAGACACTGAACAGGAGGCCGCTGACAATTTAACAAAATCATAAACATCTGTAAACAAAATGTAAAAAAAAAAAACTTTATACAGGTTGTTTTTTTTTTCTCCTTTTCGATGATTCATCGTTTCTTAAATGGTACAAGACCATGAACAAAAATTGCAGAGAGCTTCTTTTGCCTCCTGAACAAAATGTTACATTTCAGCTCCTTCTGTACATAATTAAAGAAAAATAAGTGAACTGAAATCAAAAGAATTAGAAGAAGGATGTTCACTGCACTCCAGCCTCCCGAATCAAAAAAGCATTTCAGGTGACAGTGACAAAAACATGGAAACAAAGCAAAGAGTGGCTTATTAAGACACAAAGCCTATTTTTCTTCCCAAACGAAGTCCAAAAAATAACAATAGTCACTGCCTCACGGCTTCTCTCGCTACGCGTCCTTTGTTTAAATTTCTTATACACAATGGTCTCGGAGGTCTTTTCGACCAGTCAAGACGGCACTGACATTTTTCCAGCGGTTGTCTTTGGGGCTGTAGCCTGGGGTTCGGTGAGGCGCTTTGAGGGGTGAACTGGAGCTGTGCATGGTACAGATCACTCCCCCACCAGACTGCACTGCAGTCTTAGAGTACTTATAAACTGACTGCTTTCCCGCCTCGGCTCCGCCACACTCCTCTTCGAGCTCAAGCTCGCCTTCCGTCTCCTCCTCCTCCCCCTCGTCACACGTCCGATGGGGGCCCATGAGCTTTTTGCGCTCCTGCTCGGCGTCCCTGTTGCTCTCCTTCAGCTGCTGCTGCTGCTGATGTCCCACAACGAGCCGGAGCGGCTGCCACTGGTTGTTCACGTTGTCGGTCGGCGGCTGATCGGGAGCTCCTCTCGCGCTCTTTTCTCCGCTTGCGTGTCCACCAGACACACACGATGATGCAGAAAAGGCAGAGCAAGAAGAAGACCACGCACACTAGAGGCACCAGGTAATCTGCGCACAGCAAGGTGTTCAAGAGAGGAAGGGAGGACAAGGAATAGAAATCATCAGAAGTAGTGAGAAGTCGCCAGTGAGGAATTCAATGGGGCCTACAACAAACCCTTGTGGGACACCTTTGTTAATTATTACTCACCCACTGAGGGGGGCATGACCTGTGTTTCCACTTTGACCTCAATGACCGCCAGCATTACGGTACTGTTGTGCCGCTTGGACAGGGTGCCCACTATAGCACTGGCTGCCTCCTGGATCAGAGTGTGGTCCGGCAGATCCTCCGGCTGGAAAGACTGAGGAGAGCAGCAGTGGTTGTTTGGGTTTTTAGATTCACTTCCAACTCAAACTGTGCAAACCCAACTGTGTACGAACAAATGACCTTAGCACAGAGTGTACGGTCATAGCCTAGAACTGGATGAAATGGAGCGTTCACTTACTATAGCCACCTCGACAGCATCCTGATTGGACTGAGAGAGGTCACACGACAGGAGAAGGGCGTGGTCTTTTGCCAAGCTTCGGGTGTCAGGAAGATACCTCAGCTCGTAGCAGATGTTCTCCACCGTTGTTCCCTGCATATGTGCACACGCACACAGATGAGACACAGTAGAAAAACCACCGCTAGAAAACGTGTTCATGACTGAAACACCCCAAAGAAAACAGGTGTGAAGCGATGACTCACTGTTGGTACTTTGTCTCTGTTGAAGACGAGCGTTACGCGGCCACAGCTGTTATCCAAATGCCCGGTGTTCGGCTGGCACTTGGTGGTTGCTTGCGGAGGTGAGGGTCCAGACATGGAACAAACCCCCCACTGGTGGCAAGGGGGGGAGAAGCATGTGAGATAGCTGTGCTCCAGACACTCTCGGCCAGCCGGGCAGGACTGCTGTCTCTGGTCCTGGCCTGGAGATCGGAGCCGGCAGGGACGACGACCACACAGCACCTGGTGTCACAGAATCAACATATTCACCGACATGTGACCCCACAACATCTTTTTGTATCACCCTACACGATGCCTTATTACACGTCAGAAAATATTTTACAAATGTCCAATAGTCAAAAACACTACCATCATAAAAGGCGATACTTGCTGATGATCAATTAATTGAGTTACTGTTTCTGATCTCATTTACAGTCACAGCATAATTGCACAGGCTTTCTAACACGATTGATTGTGATGTTTAAATAATTATTTTCTGAATTGTTTTGGAGATGTAGTGAGTGCTGTAAAATAAGCACAACAAAAAGAAACTGATATATGTTGTGTGTATTTGTTTGAACGCTATGGTAACAGTAGCTCCTCTGTCCCAGCACCGTTACCGGTCATTGTTTTTCCTCGTGTTTGTTGGTCAGTGAGGAGTAGCAGATTTTAGCTGGCACTGTTTTTCCAAGGGGGGTCACGTTACCTTTGTGCAGTCCACTTTGCCGTTGATGCAATGGCAGCTGTTGCACTCCTCCTCCCAGCGGCTGCCGTGGGGAAACTGCAGCCCACCATAGTGGCAAGTCTTCCCGATACCTATGACTGCAAACAGACAGAGACATGTTGGACTCCACAACAAATTTTTGCACAAGTCCAAACGTCGACTACATAAACTACAGGGTGGAGATGATTAATGATGGCTTGAATGAGCAGAGATTAGGGATGCGTTTACACTCTTGGCATCGGGCTCCAGTTCTACCAAGCGGGCAGATGCAGCGGAAGCCGTTGATCTCGTCCACACAGGTGGCACCGTAGGCACAGGGTGAAGACTGGCACTCGTTTATGTCTGTGAAGGGAAGAGTTTAAGACGTTTAAGGTGGGTACTCGGCCTGGATGGTAACATTTGACCCTTTTATAGCCACTAAAGTAAAGGCCCGGTCACACAGGCGACGTAGAAACTACTCGTAGGTCAGTTATCTACTGTAGCTGGCTAGCAAACCGCTAACATGCTAGCCAACTGGAACATGCTAAGACTAGTCACAACTCTGCCACAGATTGGCTTACCTCGATATCTTACCCTACTCAATCTCACTCCTCATGCCTAAACCTAACCGATCCAGCAAGATGATAGCAAGGAGTGCTAGCCAATCAGGAGCAGCGTAGGGCGTAACACGTTCACCATGACAGGATTCATTTTTTAGCCTCCTTAGTGACTGTACTGGGCTGTTTTCTTGCACAGGCGTGCTAACTTACAGTTAGCTTGTTAGCTTGATTGCTTACAGGATATAAAGTTTATTCAAAAAGCATTTTCATACAATCAACTTCCACTTAAGAAATGCCCTCTTCTGTGAATCAATTTAAATCCCAACAGGAGGTTAAAAAAAGACTCACTGAGACAGCTTGCTGTTGGTCAAGTGTGAAAATTTGTAGCACAAAGCCAGTTACTAGACAGAACCGAGTACTCTACATTTTAAATCGCCACATTTAATTCCACAAGTGAATAAACTGTTTTTTTGTCTTAAATTGTGCACCTGTTTCACTACCAGCCCATCTATTATCTGGGCAGAGCTTTGAAGGACACATCAATTGTGCCTTCCAAACGCAATCAATGGGAACCCCTGAACCATTGTCATCCAGATTCCACATGAACACAGTCTGGATGAGGATTCTCAAATTCAAGCCTGACAGAAAAGGTGAACGCTATCAGGCCAACACAAAGGAGCAGAGAAGAAGAATTTCAGGGTCACCGGGTAATTTGTCTTCCGTGTGTGTTTGTGTGACTGCATGAGTATGGAGGAGGGCCGACCTCTGACCTCTGAGGCGTTAAAGGACCGAGAAAAAAGGGAGAGAGAGCAGTGTCCTGGTCTTACATTTAGGTGTCAATGTGCCAATCTCCTCCTTGTCCCCCATTTTCCTTTCGGCCTTTCCCGGCTCCGCCTACGCATCCTCTTAATCACACTACGCTGCTATGGCTATGCTAGGGTCTCAATTTAAAATGCTTAAGTTGGAGGTTTTGCATATTGCTTTAAAAAAAGCACGTAAAGTAACCTTGTGTCATTACTCACTGATTCGGCAGTCGGGCCCGGCGAATCCGGGTGCGCACTCGCACCGAAACCAGTTGACTCCATCCACACAGATGCCGCCATTGTAACTGAGAGAGGAAAGAAATAGAAAACGATTAGATGAGCCTGTACAAGAGCCACATCCTCTCCAGCTGCAACAAAGCACATCGTTTTTGTGTGTGGGTGTGTGTATGTGGTGATGCAGGGAGGGAGGGAAGGGGGGGGGGGGTCACAAGGCTCAATTCAACTCATCAATACAAGCCTCCACCTTTCAGATGCTAATTGGCGTGTCCAGTCCCTCCCCTCCCCTCCTCTCATCATGCCTCTCCTTCCATTCCTCGTCAAAGCCCGGCTCCCCCCCAGGTCGCACGGGAAGAAAGGACACGTACGCCCCCTTCCCCCCCTCCGCCATCGCTCCACCCCCCACCTGCATTCACCATGGGATAGTTGGGACTCCTGCCTCCCTCCCAAGAAAAACCTCTCTCCCCACCTCTCTCTGTCCTATTCAACATCCAAGCCCCCCCCCCTCCTCTGAGAGATGCCCCCTTTGAGGCTTGATTTAAGGACAACTTCCACTGCTTTTAGCGGCCCTTCACCCCTCCAGCCTGCAAGGTCTGTGTGAAGTGTGGAGATGAGGGAGACAGGGATAAAACCGGAGGGAGGGGGGGGTCCGGCTACGCCTCAGGAGTGTTGCAAGCCAGGAAAGTGTACGTACCACGGATGAGGGTTGCAGTCGTTTATATCTGTTGAAGAGAACAACATAAAGGAAAAATGAGTGTTGAGTTTCTACTGTGACATATGTGTCTGTGCCTCAATGCTCTACCTCACGCAAGGCATGCCTTTGCTTTCCTTTTTTTTTTTTTATTCAAAAAGAAATGGAAATATGGAGCCGAGGGAGTTACTGTGCCACGTGTGTCATTTACCAATACCTTGATACGTACAGATATTATTCAAGATGCAATATATTCACAACTTGGCTTACAATATAGTAAACCAAAATAATGTGATACACAAAATAAAAATGCAAAAAAGACATGATAAAGAACACGAAAGGCGACCTTTATGTCAGTTATATGCAGAGTTTAATAGAGGAACTAACTCTGGTCACAGGCGGGGCCTTCCCAGCCCTCTTTGCAGATGCAGGTGAAGGTGTCTCCTCCTCCCACACAGGTTCCTCCGTTGGAACAAGGACTGGAGGCGCATGTGCTGTTCTTGGCTGTGGGAAGAGAGTCATTAAAACATGCAACAAAAAAAAGGGAAAAAAGGCAGTGAAAGGAATACGCTCTTCCTTAAAATGAAACCGGCTCAGTGACGGACGCCATCCCGAGGCCTCACCTGTGTTGCAGGCGTTTCCTCCCCAACCGAGCGGGCAGGCGCAGCGGAAGGCGTCCCCGTGGTCGTAGCAGGTGCCTCCGTTACTGCAGGTGGTCGCGTCGCATTGGCTCTCGCCTGGCAGAGAAACACTTGGGTCACACACTAATACGGCCGTTAACAGCATCAGCTGATCAAACACACTTGCAGCACACAACGTAAGCTACGCACATAAACGCACGCATTAACACAGAGTGGACATGACTCACGGGAATGGCAGGTCTTGCCCTTCCAGTTGTCGGCACACTCGCAGGAGAAGTCGTTCACCAGGTCGACGCAGCGTCCGCCATTCTTACACGGGTCGTGTCTGCACTCATTGACGTCTGGAGGAAGACTTGCGTGATTAGATCTTTACTAAGACGTTTTCTTTTTAGTGCAAATAGAGCAGAGCAGGCAGATGCTCTACCCGGCCTTTTCTATTTTTATTCAAAATGCCACACAGACTGAAATATGGAGCCGAGGGACTCACTGAGGTCGCAGAGTCGACCCTCCCAGCCATCAGGACAGAAGCACTGGAAGGAGTTCACTCCATCGATGCAGGTCCCTCCGTTTCCACAGGGGTTGCTGATGCAGTCGTTAATATCTGAAAAAGAGAAGGGGGAGGTTAGATGACAGATCGGAAGATCTATAACTTTTAGTAACACACTTGTTTCAACCCTCCCTATTTAGTAGTAGCTCATAATATATATTATTAATAATAAACAGCCATGTGTTATGCAGTTGTAAACAAATATAAGTATGTTAATTGTTGATGAATGTATGATTGTCAGGATATTTGTGTTGTTTTATGGAATAAAATATCAAATGTCTTCAAATATTTTTAGAAGTTGGAGACAAATCATTACTTTTTAAGAAAATTATATATTTATTAAATGCACTTTGAGGGCAAATGACTGACTTTAAATGTAATTTGTCTGTATCATTTTTAACAACAACAACTAAAAAAGTCTAAAATGCTCTCTACATACTCTCATGACAGTAGATGCCGCTGAATCCCGGATCACACATGCAGGTGAAGTTGCCCGCCGGCTGGCTGATGCAGCGTCCTCGCGGCCCACATACGTTGGAGGAGATGTGCCGCACGCCAGCCGAGTCGTTCGTCGCCACAGCAACAGTGCAGCTGTCAATCGCTGTGAGGTAAAGAATAAAGATGAATTCAATTACTTTCCTTCGACACGGTGGTTTTGTTCAAGAGCGTTTCATCATCAGACGACCGGGGTCACCTTGACACGGGGCGGTTTTGGCAGTTCTCCTTGAGACGTTCACACGTCTTCCCCTCGAAGCCTTCGGGACACGCGCAGTAGAAGTCCTGGTCCATGCTGTGGCACTTGGCCTCGTTCTCGCAAGGGTTTGGGTCGCAAGAGTCCGGAGGGGACCAGCCAGAGATCTGAAGAAGATGTAGCAGTTACAATAGATTCAATAAATACAGGTCAAATTCAAGAAATTACATTTGAATACGCAACTTAACGTTGGACAAATCAAGATTTTCAGATCAACAAAAGGACTAACTGTATATTTGTTCATCATAATGAGCAACACACTGCATATTACACACAGAATTAAACTTAACTCTGTAGTGCATCACCTTTATAGAGCTGTTTAGTGTCTTTCAGCTGGTTATTTTGTTTTTTTCATATTTACAGTTTACAGATGGACAAACTAACTTGTGGGCAGAATTTGGTGGAAATTAAAACACAGCTGAGAATTAATAGTGGAACTTAGATTTACCAGGTGGCAAAATGAATGCTTTAGATTTTGTTTTTATTTCTTTCTTTAGAGCAGAGATCAACAGGGGGTCCGGGACCCCTAGGGGGTCCACAGAGTTACAGCAGGGGGTCCCCAAAATGATTTCTTATTTTCTGAGCAAATATATATGTTAATTGTGAAATGCAGATATTGAATTACAATATGTTCTATAAATATATAAATCTAGTAACAATCTTTATTTTAATGACTTAGAATTACATACATACATCATTACAAAGTACCTATACATTCCCCTATAGGCTGCAACACAATTTTATAGTATACGATGTGATAGGGGGTCCCTCCACCATGTCACTATCAGCCAAGGGGTCCTTGGCCTGAAAAACATTGAAGATCTCTGCTTTAGAGAAAGTAGTTCCAACTTATACGAAATGTTTCACAAATTCACTCTCAAAGCCTCGCCGGAGCCACTTTGGGACGATGCGGGAGGTGAGAGTCTGCCGCTGCCACAGCCCCATCTCCTCACTGACATGGTTCTTTTGGTGATCATAATAAAGGGAAGGTGCAAGTGAATGAGCGACGGAGAAAGTGGATCTTAAATCAGCGCAGGTGAGCGGCTTAGCTTGGCTCAAGCCGCCGCCGCTGTGCAGAACAAATGGTAAGGTAAGCGGAACGGCGACGTAAGCCTCAGAAAACACTTTCGCCTAAGCTCATCAAGGGAATCCACGCTTTTGGTTTTACATCTGTGCCCCACTTAATCGTACAAGATTACTCGGAGACAGAAGCCTGGCAGAAGAGAGAGACACTGAGCAGGCAGAGAGATAGCCTATTATGAGGGCAAATATTGACTCATGCAGAGTCACAGTGAATATAATAAAAGATAAATCATCCGTCGTACAATCTTGACACGGAAAAAGGCCACAGTGACATTTTTTCTTTTTGTTGCCATTTCTACACCCAGCAATACGGGGGGTTGGAGTGAAAATCGTTGGGTTTGTGTAAACAGAAGCCTACTGTGCGTAAACTCTGGGTTGCACCCATTCGCCATTTAAGGTGCTGAACGAGGGAGTCGGAGTGTGGCAACAAGGTGGGTGAAGTCTGTGGTCGCACACGGTTTATTTTACTCCAAGTGTCGGGGCCAGATGCATTTTTTCCCCCTTCTTCACTTTGCATGTGTGTGGTCAGGGGGGGAACGTGTCTGAGGGCAAGAGCATCAATAAATCTTCTGCACATTAACTTCTCTGTTTGGACTGTTCATGGCTCAACAGGCATGTTTCATTGACAGAGAATTTATTTGTAACGTTGTATAATTTAACCATAAATACATTCAGCAACAAAAAAAAGAGACAGATAGACTGGAGGTCATCTCTGAAAGCACAGTTGATGGACAAGCTGATTGGCTGAAGGGTGAAGAGATCTGTGTTGGGAATCGGTGCAAATGTCCAGTAAGCCAGTGCTGGATTCATTTCTGCTGCTCTACTGCTATGTTGTATACCAGGAACGGAGGCTGGACGTGTCAACTGCCAACACTTTAAATTCTGTTTGTCATCTGATACTTTACAAAGAAGAGTTATATTCCTGTCAGCAGCCAAGAGAGTAAATGTGGCTCTATTTTTCTGTAGTGGGACTCAAATGGCCCTCATTTCTTCTTTAGACTATAAGACATAAACCTACTATGGACTTGAGAGGAGACACTAATCAAGGAAATATGATGCGGTCATAGTTTTGGCCCTGCAGGGCAGGAATGTACACCGTGCCATAGCAGGCATCAGAGCTCTGTAGTATGTGGGCAGAAATCCAGCATCACCTCATTCAGAGAGGCTCATATTTATAGTAGGGATGCTAAAAACAGGATTGGCTCCTGACCAGCAAATGTCCTCCATTCAGGGCCCAGGAGATGCAGCGGAGTGTCGGTTTCCTCACTGCTAACCTACATTGGCTTTGAACGCTCACTTCAACTACGAAAAGGCTGCAGCGATATGAAGCGTCTGTGTGAAGCAAAATGACCGATCACAGCAGAGGTTTGCAATAAGACCCGAACTCGGCTTATTGGTCTGAGAATAAATTGCATGACTTTGAGGCATATCGTAATTTAGCAATTGGCAGTTTTGATCACGATTAAAAAATAAATAAATAAAGCAACTTGAAAAGTTCAGTTGTGGTAGAGAACGGTTGTTTATCACTTAAAAGAATTCTCACAAAAAAAGGCTGATCTGTGATGCAATAAAAATATTTGCTTTTCTACAAAACATGAAGTGTTTCAGTGCCATATTTGGGTGATTTTCAGGATAATTTCCCGAATCGCAATTTCTTTTGGCCAGGGTTATCGCGGCGGTACATTTTCATGCCCTCCCGTGCCCGTTCTCAGATATCTAACGTCTCGCCGCTGAAGTCCAGAGGCTATAAACCACCGGCTCATACACAGTCCACGATAATCCAATCCCACGTGACCTCGTAGACCACGAGACTCACCTCACAAAGCTGCCCAGCAAACTGCGCTGGGCACTGACACACGAAGGAGTCCAGCACGGCGTGGCACTGGCCACCGTTCTGGCACGGCCTGCTGTCACACTTGTTCCTCTGGATTTCACAGTGAGTGCCCACAAAACCTGGAGGACACTGGCAGTGGTAACCCTTCAGACCCTCCTAAAGAAGAAACAAAGATAATTAAGAGTGTGTGGGCGTCTCCAAGCCATTTTGGTTCATGCATGTTCAACGGCTTTAAGTGCAAAACAACTGGATGACATGGAATATAGATACAAATCATACCTTGCACGTTGCTCCATTCAGACACTGACCGTGGCAGTCCTTCATGTCTGAAGGGAAATAAGAGAAAATTACATTTTATTATTCAATATGAAGAACGTTAAATATGTATCACCTTATTCACTACCAGGTGACATCAACAATAGTGGGTAGTGTGCAGATTACGCCAAAAGTTCGAAAAGAAATAAGTAGTGAAGCCAATAGAGTGCCAGACGGATGTGATTGTACAGACTGTAACTGAGCATGCATTTGATGCAGGAGAAGAGAGGAACCGGGGCATGCGAGCTCAGTCATGATGATTCATGTTGCCAGGACGAGGAAGGAGACGGGTTACCACATGTGGGGAAGCGAGTGGAAATACACTACACCTACGTCGTGAGTCCAGGAAGTGAGGAGGAGGTGTTTGAAAAAGAGTAGCCAGAAGAAGAGGACGCCAGTGGAAGGGTGGCATTTTTTTTTTATTAGTGACTCTTAAAATAAGGAAAGAAATACTGACTGATGTCACAGTTTTGTCCGGACCATCCTTGAAAACAGCCGCAGAGATATCCACCAATCAAATTTTTGCAAAAGAAAGCGTTCACACAGCGATTTCCCCCCGCACACTCATTTGTATCTGTAAAAGCAGGAAGTAGAAGCGAACCGAGTCCATCAATTGAAACAAACCAAGGATAATGAAAGAGAAAGAAAAGAGACCAGAAACCCAACCTGGCTATTTGGTTAGTCATCTCATCTTGGAGCCATTTTTTAACAGAAAGCCTCGGATGTAGAAAAGATGCTAGTGGTTGCATATTAGGAAATGTAGGAGCTCGACTTAAACGACAGAGTAAAACCTTCTGTATCTTCAATTGTGAAATACTTAAAAATGTCTGGACTACTCCTTTAACAACTTTTCATGGGTCTGTTAAACAATAAACAAGTTCTACTATTAGGGATGTTTAGTCCCACTATAAATACATCCATCAATCAGCCCATGGCGAGATCTTCCAAGTCAAAAAACGCAAAAGATATTTCATTTACAAATGGTGGAAAACACACACACACTATTTACTGCAGCTAGTCTGCAGGGAGTCCTACTGTGCACACACACACGTCTTCTCTCTGAAACCCTAACCCACACACACACACACACACACACACAGGCCAGGTAACACAGGAGGCCGATGGCTGCCTGTAAGCTGAGATCTGAGCTGGTAAGATGATACTGAACTCCTGGGATCTCTTTCCTACCTTCATCACACACACACACACACACACACACACACACACACACACACACACACACACACACACACACACACACACACACACACACACACACACACACACACACACACACACACACACACACACACACACACACACACACACACACACACACACACACACACACACACACACACACACACACACACACACACACACACACACACACACACAAACACAGTGTACCAGTCCTAATCCATTTCCTGGCTTCACACTGGTCACGTCCACACTTATAAAAAAGTGAATGCCACGACCGGCGACAAACAAACAGCCGGATATAGACACACTAGTAGCTCATAAAGTCATTGAGAAAAAAAATAAAAAGGGCTGTGCAGCTGCCAGCTCGTCCAGGATACTGACAGCATGTCCTCTGGCAATGGGGCTATTTATTTATTTGGTTTCGGAAATGGTACAAACAGGAAAGAAGCGTATCCCTGTTGAAATCCCGAACAGTGGAAATACCATTTTTAAAACTGCCTCTGGTGATGAGCGCAAATTAAAAGTAAAAAAAAGAAGAAGAAAAAAAGCTGTGTGTGTGCGAATCTTACCTATCTGGCAGGTCTTTCCCTCCCACTCTGGAGGGCACACACACTCGAAGCCGTCCTCCAGGTCGACACAGGTTCCACCCTGAGCACACGGGCTGGAGGCACACTCATCCAAATCTGGGAAAATTCACAAGGTGATGGAGAAAGAGGCCAGGAGGAGAGAGGTGAGAGGTTCGGTGTTAGAGAATATAAATCTCTGAAATGAAGGTTCATGGATGCGTGGAACGACTTGGGTTGATTGAGGAGGAGTGCGGCGACTCACTGTTGGCACAGGTCGGACCCGCCCAGCCCGGCGGACACCGGCACTCGAACCCCGTGAGAACCTCGTGGCACGTCCCGCCGTTGGCGCAAGGGTTGGAAACGCATGCGTGCTCGGCTGATGGAGGGAGGTGTGTTCAAAGAAAAACGTTAGAACAGATTCAGATTTCTGTTGGCTCTTCAACCATTTCCAGTACAGTACATAAGGAATCCTTTGTCTTATTTTTCCAACGCTGCATTCATTATAAAGCTGGCATTTAAACGAGAAGAGATTTTTTTTTTTTTAATTTGTAGAAGACTGTAACGAAGGAGAATTTTCATAGAAGATTACGGATTATTAAATTGCTGAATAAATAACTTATAGTACCATCTTTAATGTGGACTGTTTTACCATTTTATTCCCTGCAACCTCCAAATGATCCTCTTGGGATCATATATCTTAAAACTTGGAGGACGAGGGGAATGACATGGAAAGGGGAAGTATTTTACTTCACATTGTACCTCAGTGAAGAAGCCCGTTACAGTAATTACTTCATGGACTAATCACACCATATATGGACATGACCTATATGGACATGACCTCAAGGATTTTCACGTTTTTGACTTATTGTATGATATACATTTAGTACCTCAATCATATTTTGCTGACCTTGCTGTTGCCTGTTGTGTTTGTTGACATTAGTGTGTCACCAATGAAAACTTTTTACGTATATAAAACATTATAATACCTTTTTTGTTTTTGTTCTATTGTTTGTTAACAGGGCCCCGAGAGTCCGATATCTTTTTCCCACATTCCCATGTCTGAATGTCTTGATTTAAAAGTTAATCACTCCTTGAAATACTTGCACTGTTATGCTACTATCACGTCAGTGGCGTAAAATGTTGTAAAAACAATAAGTAACTATGGCGACGGTGGCGGATCTCTCACCTATCTGACAGGTCTTGCCCGAGTATCCCGGTGGACAGGCGCAGCGGTACTCGTCTGGTTCGGTGTTCATGCAGGTTCCTCCGTTGACGCAAGGATGGTGGCGACCGCAGTAGTTCAGATCTGGGGGAAGACACGCATTTAGACTCACAAAGACACTAATCTAAATATTCCACACTAGCTAGGTTTCCATCCACACGAGCACTCATTTTTTAGAAAATCAGCACTCGCAAAATGCTACTGAATGTGCATTTCCATCCAATACTCTTAGGTGAATACCAGGTGTTGCAAGAGAAAAAGGATGCAATGAGATGCTGTTATCACTTTGCAGAAAATATTCAGTCCCCCCCACATATGCGGAGGAACCGAACCAAACCCCATTTGATCCCTGCACAGCATCCTTAGGCTAAAGGCCAGGTCGCCCTACAGGCTGGTAAATAAAAGAGCAGGGATCCGTCTCCACCGGGGATCTTAGGACCCGTTCTCATCCCCTGAAGAGCCTTCGGTGACGAAGGGATGCGGGGGGATCGAGTGTCCTCGCTGCTGCTCGGATCACACGGGCAGTAAAACTATCCAGCTGCTGTTCTTCAGTCGGAGACAACCAGCAGAGGATTCAGACCCTTATGTGGAGGTGTGTTATTGGTTTTTTAGGTCCAGTTCCATCACTGACATATGAAAGATGTTTTTGGTCATTTTTTTTTATGTGATGTATCATGTTTATTAGCGGTGTAACGGATGAATAAGCTTGAAACCACTATGCCCGACAAAATAAAGGCTTTCAATATGACTCACTCTGCCTAAGAGCGCTTTTGTTTTCGTAACTGATTATTGGTTGGATCTATAAAATGTCAAAACATTACTTGAAGCCCAAAGAGACTTTTTGAAATTGCTTCCTCCTTCCATTATTCGCTTCTTCCAACGCAGATCCAGGTGCTGACCTGGCAGCGCTACTTTTATTCTACATGTAGATCAGCCGCTTCTTCATGAGTCTTTTCTGTTGCAGCTGCAGCTTGAAGGGACATGTGTGGAGCAGGAACTCTGCCAGGGTCGTGAGTGGGAGGCGGTGAGACAAAACAAAGATGTTTCCATACCTTTATCGCACAGCAGGCCGCCCCAGTTCCTCTCGCAGTTGCACTGCCACGGTACGTTGCAGGTCCCGTGAACGCAGCCGGGGTAAAGCCCACACTCATCACAGAACTGGCCCTGCCAGCCGTAGCTACACCTGTCAGACACAAACGCAGGAATCATTTCACCCATCTCATCCCCTTAGTCTGCAATATTAATGTGTTCATATTCTGGAAAAGAGGAAAAAAAGTCAAGAGCTCACAGCTTTTCAACACAGGATATGTTCAAAAATGGTTTCTTATTATTTCTAACTGCGTCATCATCAACTTGACAAAGCGTAAGCAGCTTTACAACGAGGTACTCAGGCATAGGGCTTCATAAAAACATGATATGCAAGTTTTATTATGGTTTCATTTTAAAAGATCTACAAGGAAAAGAAAAGAAAATTGTTGGTTTTTGTTGTGCACAAGTTCCTACTCCTAGCTTGGATGTATCCAAGAGATATAAAGTCAATGAACCTTGATTAACAGTCACAAATTATGCTTTTTTTCCTCCTTTCTTTTTAAAATCAGTGGAACATAAAGGCGTGTCTGATTTCTGATTAGCCAGTATGTTTCCTGTTTTCTGAGAGCTGATTTTTCCCGTAAAAAAAAAAAAAAAAAAAAAAGTTTAAAGGTTGACTAATGACTGTGCTCAATTCTGGTGTTAAGCGGCCAAGCTTCCCACGATTATGAATTTTAAGAAATCTGTGGGAAGAGGCACTGATTCAGGATCGTTAAGTCGCTATAGCTGCTAAATGTGCAAAAAAGGGGAAAAAAGAGACCAGACAACGTCCTAATACTGTTTCTGCTCTGGTGTCCACCTATCCCACGGCATCCCGCCCACTTATCTTGGTGGAGGGTGACATTCCAGGGCAGGAGGGGTTAAGAATACTTCCAGCAACTCCCGTGCTCGGGTTAGAGTCCGAGTGCCGAGGGCGGCACGGTGGTCCTGAGAGCGAGTGGCTAGAGACGGCCGTGTGTATACAGTGTAAATGTGCACGGCTTCATGACGGCGCGCGACTATTCCGAGGCCGCGGCGTCGTGTCGAGCCAGCTGTCTTGTCAATTGATGCTATTTTGAGTCTGCTGCAGACGGCACTGCTGTCTATCCGAGAGCCGGGGAATACTTGGCATGCTGTATATGATTAGCTTCAGAGGGGACCGACCGTGATGTAGCGATCACACTCACAGACATTTTGGCAAGGAGACTCGCTCATTGCTTTTTAAGCTCTCAAAAGACGCGTCCTGCGGTTTGATTCTGCATATCGTGATTACTCAGATCAGCCCCTCGCGGATGGAGGCGTGATGTTCCCTCCCAGTTGGATTCCTACGTCTCGGCACTTTGACACGTCAAAGATCAAAACGGTGCAGAGAGGTGGAAAAAAAAAAAAAAATGCATTGCAGGGATTACCAGATTGATTCTTGGGAAACGACAAGCCCTTTGACAGATGTGTCAGAACTGGCCTAATGTGTGCTAATAAAAAGCTCAATGCAGCGACGTGACGACAACAGGCACGTACCGGCTTTTGTGTTTCTTCAAAGCCTGTGGCGAACCAGGCAGAGCCCGTAAAAACTGTGGTGGAGGAAAGGCAATGAAAGGAGACAGTGGAGGGATTTAATAGCAGCTCTCTGGGACCCGAGGCTTCATTAAATTCATGCCACTGCAGGAAGATTCTTTATGGCTGCTCTTCTATTCATGTCACTTTTCCTGTTGACATTTCACAGGAATAAGCCGCTTCCTTCCGCCCCCCCCCCCACGTCTGCTAAATGGAATGAGGATACTGATCGAGGCAGACAAAAAAAAAAAAAAATGCGAAGCGGTTTCCGAAAACTGGTCATCCCCCTGCTATTCCTTGGCTGGGAGCCAAGCCCGCGTTCCTAATAATGGGAGGCAAGTGTCTCTTTCCATCTGGCTAGGTGGGGAGGACGGGGGGGTTCACGAATGACGACGGGATGCAAGCGCATCCTGGAAACGTGGACCTATGGGGCCGTTGTACGTCACTTTATCCACTTTGGGAAATGTACATAACACAGTGGGATGGTCGTTTCCTTTCCTGCCCTTCAAGGAGGACTGCAATGCGGATGGGGAGGGGATATGACAATTCCCGGCACGTTTCCCGGTGGTCAAATTCACACACGCCGCCGTCGCCTCTCTCGCTCCAGTTGGGAGCAGCGGAGAGCGGAGGAGATGCTTGGTATTCTGTGGAGGATTTCAGGTAGCTAAAAATACAAGGAGGCAGGTGCGGCATTGCCCTTTTTCTTCTGAGTCGAGGTGGAGATGCCCGTGAGGAAAGAAAAAGGCTGATGCAAAAAAACCACACAACAGGCTACGACAAGTGAAGGTTTCTCCGTTTGGCAAAATCCATCATTCTTTTGTCTTTCACCTCTTTTAGCCTGACTTTTGTTCCGTCTTTTCCAGAAAGAAAAAAAAAAAAAATGGCTTCCACAATATGACCGATCTTAAAACAAAGCAGCAAGAAATATTCTGTATAAGGAAATTAAACATAATCCTGCTAATCTTACGTGCATTCTCCAGGGGCGGAGCAGCTGCCATGTAACAGGTTGCAGCCTTGTTTGCAGATCGCTGAGGGGAAAAAAAACAGGAAGAAGATGGAGAGAAATGATTTAAACTCAATAGGGAGACATGGATCATATTTCTTCTCATTTAATTCATTGTAAGAGAAAGTGGGGAGCAACAATATGGAAAGGTGGGAGGTGGAGAAGCTCGTTTGTCTGTCAAGACAACAAGACGGGAA
Organism: Chelidonichthys spinosus; assembly: GCA_029853015.1. Lineage (NCBI taxonomy): Eukaryota > Metazoa > Chordata > Actinopteri > Perciformes > Triglidae > Chelidonichthys > Chelidonichthys spinosus. The sequence goes on along the minus strand of CM056838.1, from coordinate 12,299,225 downwards.
AATTCATGGCAGGGTTGGGGGGTGATGGGGGGCGAGGAAGGGACAACTTTACAGCCTGCATGTACAACACCACCCCCTCTTAAAAAAACCCAGCCCCAGCTTCTCCCCTCCTCATTCACCCTTCGTCTTCTAAGGTCAGTCGGGTGATTTATGAAGCACCCCTCCTTCTCCGACGCCACCCACAAGCACCACGACCCTGACACCCTCGCGCTGGGTTTTAACATAAGCAGGCGGCGCACGTTCCGTTTTCAAATGGCAGGGAGATGATTAATAACTTTATATTTGGTGCAATTTACACTCGAATAAATTAGAAAAATAGGTCGGCAACTGTAATGTTAATTAGATAATCTCCTGCTTTTTGATATTTATTTTTGTCACTAATGGATTCATAGTTTTGTATCCGATCTTTGAAGCAGCAGATATTCCGTTTATCATCACATGAGTGGCTGAAATGTTTGGCATCTCTATTTGAAAACGGCCAAGTGCATCAATCTGTGTTTGTGAACAATAGCTGTGTGGGACGTTTACGGCTCACCTGTCCTGCAGTCACGGCCCATCCAGCCGTCCAGGCACACCTGGGCCCCCGAAGGCTCGCAGCGGTAGTGGCCAAAGTAGTCGTTCCGGGGGACGCACAGCTTGTTGCACTTGCTGCTATAGTAGTTGTCATGGCAGCGCAGTCGGATGCGGTAGACAAGGCGAGCCACCGGGCCGTCGTGCTGGATGGTCTGCCACTGGTCGCCGGGGTTGATCATACCGGTGTGAATGCTGCGTTCAATCAGCAGTTCGTCCTGCTCGGCTGGAAAAACACACGGATGAAGACAAATCAGTCGCGTCAAGGCTGTGAATATTTCTGACCACAGAACCAAGAAGATAAACATTTTAATGATCTCCTCCTCCCCTTAAAAATCACCTCAGGGTTTCCGCTTCAGAGTTTAATGAAATGTCATGAAGTCGTGATCACACGACTTTAATTTAACACGGTGGGGGTGGGGGTGTGTTGGCCTGCCTCCAGGTGTTGATGAAACAACATGGAAATGTTGTATTCTCACGCAACGAAACTTTTATGATCCAAGGATCCGATCCAAGAGTAATAAATACATGTAAACTGCCATCAAATCCAAATCTAAGTGCTGTTCTAGGATCAGTGAGGGCCGACACTTAAGCACAAAAAGGTGATCGTGTTGTTTTCGGCTCTAAAAAACGCTCTAAAAAACCCACCGAGCGTCTAGCTGGTGAACATAGTGGCACATTTAGCAGCTAAGGAGCGATATTCCCCCTCCGAGAGCAACTAGAGGTAAACATTAGAGTGAATGCTGGAGTCATATTGGTGATGCAGTCCGAAATTAAAACAAACGTTGCTCCGTAGCAACTGGAAGTGGAAATAAGCAGTTTGCTAAAAGGTGATGTTATGTCAATACCGGAACTTGTTTCTGTTGCCGCCAAGAGGCCAAAAAAAACCCCAAATAAACCTTTTGTTGCAGGTTTAACGTTCGCTTACATCAGGATTTAAATGGAGAAGTTAGCATCTTGGATAAAAAGACAGAAAATCACAATCTGTCAAAGATCATGACACCACACACCGAGTCCTTGCTACTGCTTTGTTGTCCATCTTCCCTCAAAGTGGACAACAAACGCTCAAACAGAATCGCAGCCACTGCATTTAGTAAAACGGTGACATCGGACAATAATGTGGAATCCCCTTGATTCTGATGTAAAATCACTCCCTCCTAAGAAAGTAGTGCATTTGTATTCAGCAGACGCTTTGATATCACATCGAGTGTGTGTGTGTGTGTGTGTGTGGAAAGTACCCACTGAATTTTAAGTGCGCAATTGAAATTCATTGTGTGCAAATTGATCCATTTTCCAGCGACACCACACATCAGCGGTGCCTCTGATGTGCACCGTCATGTCGGGAGGTTGCTACCGTTTAGCCTCTAGCACGCCAACGCTCGCGTTAAACAGCGTTTGCCTCCGTGGTGCTCGCTGCGCAGCGCCGGCTTTCCAGAAAGCAATCTTTATCACAGTGGGATCGGAGTCTGCAAACAATCTCTGGGGAAATAAGGGGGTGCTGCGATTTCCTTTTCTTTTCTCTCCTCCATGGCTTTTTGGCTGCAATGCACCATAGACATTTTGAAGTGAGCAAGCAGGAGAACACACACACACACACACACACACACACACACACACACACACACACACACACACACACACACACACACACACACACACACACACACACACACACACACACACACACACACACACACACACACACACACACACACACACACACACACACACACACACACACACACACACACACCTTCCTCTGCTGGGGACCGACACAATGTCAGACAGAATTAAGCAACAATAACAGAAATAACTCCCGGCAGTTGGCTGATAGAGAACAATGGGCTCCGGGCCCGAGCCGGGCTCGGCTACCTCGGTGTCTAAACACTGAGCCCGGCCGCCCAGTCCACTCCACTTCCTGCTCGATAAACACAAGGAAAACAGCCGGCTGCCTTTCCTGAGGACACGAGGGGGGAAAGGAAGAGAGGCACACTGGAGGACGTGACGCCGGACGAGAGGAATCTCACTGATGGACCAACGCACTGTGAGGACAAGACAGGAGGCTGTTGCTGAGTCAGGCCAGGTCTCACACATACACACCGTCATGCATTTCAACTCAGGATCACTGGATCTCTGTACACCTTCTGTCCTGCAGTTTTAGGTCTGATCGTTCAGGGTGTGATAGGACAGCTGCACGGTCACAAGCTGGATGTCCACTTTGTCAACTTGTTCGCCTGTTCTATTGTAGAAGCTGCCTACTGTTAAATGGTGCCAGCCTTTAGAAATGTAATTTAAATGCACATGTACAGTACAGTCAGTATGTACAGGGTTGAGATATGGAAGGATTTCAGCATGCAGATTCATGATTACCAAATCTGTTATATTACTACTACTACTACCACTACTACTATTAAGGCATGGGATGATGTAAAAATGTTATGGTATCCTGGCTAAAAGTGGCACTAAAAACATACTGATATCACCGGACATTAGTTAGTTACATACACTACATTAGTGAAAAACAATTAAGCAATCAGGTAATCATAAATAAACAAATACATAAAAATACAAAAATGGCAACATTCAATTTCTTTTCTTCTTTTTTAAACTATAGAATAGTTTTTTCATTGGGCTCCATTTTTCAACTTGACAACTTTTTCAAGTCACCTGTGATGACATTCACAATTATTCCATGAATTAAAATGTACTGCGATTAACTTATTGTGTTTTAAATCATTGCATCCCTACTACTACTACTACTACAACTACAACTACAAACCCTCAAAAAGGATCATAGCATCCCTGATAGCCATGAGGAGATGCTCCATGTTCTAGTCTGTGGTTATACGATATGGTTATGAATATACAAATAAATAATACTGATTATATCCAGCAGCAGCCGAATGCTGTGAAGTAGATCGCTGCCCACCCGGCAGACAAAGGGCTACAATCACCGCTGCAACTCAAATTGACTTTACAGAATTCCCCCACAAGCAGACATCCTTGTGATCGCCCGGCGGAGGTTGAAGGGAACATTCGTGTTTCTTGAACCCGTGACATTAAGGGTTGAAGTCAGCTGATTCCTGTGAACCATCAGCAGGCTCAGTGTGGTTTTCAAACGGCACCGAACAGAGAATGAAATCAAACCTGCGTGAGCTTCAAATAACAGCAAGGAACATGTTCCCCTTCTGATTTCATTCCCCTGCAATTAATCAAACTGGAAGTGCTGAAGATGTGTTTCTTATGTCTTGTATCGTTACATCTCAAATGCATTTAAATTTGCTGCTTTATAGCAATTTGTCTGCGACTAATGTGAGAGTAGCTGTCAGAAAATCAACCGGGCAGTTTCTCAGGCAACATTCGGACCACGCATCCATCAGAAACGTTGGAACCAATTACTGCAAATGTACACAAGTACTGGAGGCCCGACTACACAGGGCATGCCACAGTCTAATCAAAGCGCTGTGATGTCAAAAAATCTATTTCTTCTCCATTGTCCGCGCTCACGAGTGGAAGTGCGTTTGATGTTATGGACAAAACAGGATGTAATGACCTCATATAAATAAGGAGCAGGTTCGGACTGGAGAGGAGGGTGTGGTCCCGAGTACGAATGCATTCATGTCCGCGCTCGAATGCACATAAAGGTATGAAGAGGTTCATGAAAAATGCCACCGTCTACACAGATCACACACACAGAACACAGAACACACACACACACACACACACACACACACAAACACACACGTCCTCAATAGGTCTTCTTCCTCCCAGACTGGGCTACTGCTCAGACGGGAAAAAGGGGTTAACACAGGAGTCCACCCAGCGGACATAACCAAAGAAAAACAGGACACAGCTGGTCAGACCCGACCGCCACAGCCGACAAGAACCAAGACGTGTACTCTATATGAAGCGTCGTTTCCATTTACGACCCGAATACACAAAAAAACAACAAATTAACCGATTTAAAGATGTGAACAGACTCATTTATTCCACTGAACTATTATGTTCATTATCAAATTATCCACAGATTGCTTTTGCTGGATCAATTCCAAAGTCTGCGAGAAATGAATGAAAAACGTGTTTGTGTCCAACCTCATCATATAAAACCAGCACATATCGACATCTCTTTCTTGAAAAATGACAAAATTAAATTGATTAAAATTGTTGCAGATTCATTTTTTGGTGTCTGAAAACGACCGTCAGTGCCGTTTCGCAACATTTACAACAAGATGGCATAGCCGAACTGATAAAAAATAAAAACCGCTTGGTTTAACCAAGGAACATCCTCGACAACCGCCAACCCCATCCACTTTTATCTCCATCAGAATGAGATGTGAGAAGCCACGGCACTGGGAAGACGAGACTTACCGTTGCGTGTGACGTTGTCCCAGTCCTTGGCCTCGATGATCAGCGTGTACGTCCGCTGGAAAGAAGAAAGAAAGAAAACAAAGGTCAGATGAAATGTAGAAAAAAATAGCATCTCCCTCTTTTCATTTCCCCAACAAAAAACAGGTGGAACGGGGTGTTCCAACTATTGCATGTAAATCACCGAAAGATGGTAATATACATGAATTTACGTCGGGCGGTGCCAATGAAGCAAATTTCACGTCATTCACGTAAAAAAATTCTGTGACGCGAAAGCCAAACAGCGACATTCTCCTCTGTCATTGTCACCGAAGAAACCAACAAAAAAAAAAGATTTCTGGCGTATTTATGCTAAACTATACTTGTAGTAAACCAGCCGATGTGTAGCCGAGCATCTCTGGGTGAGGTTATGAACTCAGACAGGACGCGGTCTGACTATCTGGTGTATCTGGGACTTCCACAACACGTACAAAGCAGCAATAGTGGTTATTTCAGCCATGACGGATGATACATTGTCGGCGTCTACATGGAGAAGGGCCCATTGTTGGTGTTTGGAGAGGAACACAAAAGAGGAACACATAACTTTGTTATTTGTGCCCAAATGTATAGAGAAGTAAACATCCATGTTTTTATAATATGGAGTGCAGTGGTCATGCAACTCTTCTACAAGCATCAGCTCACACAGACACGCACGGAGACGACGCCAGAAATCGATTTCACTGCCGCTACTACTTCCTATATGCCGCTCGGCCCCCGTTGCTCGGAGCTCGAGTTACGCTGCCAATGAAACCCAACGGTTCAGAGATAAGAGAGCGGAGTATGGTGAGCACCATGGCGGGAAAGAAGCCAAGAGGAGCTGCAGGACTGAGATGTGGAGAGGACACACGACCTCAGCGACTCTGGTTTAGTGTGCAATGTGGTTGTATGAATCTGCACGTACTCCTGCTGGATCCACACTGAAGCTTTGATGCAAAAAATATGAAGAAATTCTAAAAAAAAAAAATTGCTTAGTTTAACCAAGGAAAAGGCCAGAGAGATACAAAGATTGTCACGGTAAAGGTGATGGGGACATTTTACAAGAACAAAAGAGGAACAATGAAAAGGTCGATGCCCCTCTCATGTATGAATGTATATGATGCTAAAGCCAGGGGGTGGTTAGCTTAGCTTAGCATGAAGGGAAAACAAAAGGAAAACCTCTAGCTTGGCTCCGTTAAAAAATATATAAAGAAAATCCACCTGAAGCTCATTAAGAGACATGTTCTATTACATTTGTTTAACTTAAGAGTCAACACAAGACTGGCTGGAGTCTCCGCTGGTTGCTTGGCAACCTCATGGTGACAAAACCACAACTCGTCATGTTGTTGTAAAAAATAGATGTTTTACTATTCCTTCTCTTTATCATAACTATGTAGAAGCCTTTGAATGTTAGCAAGCGGGTAAATCTGATGCATTAACAGTACAGTCGTTCGGGGTTCTCGTTTCATCTTAAACTAGTTTCAGCTTCCTGTTACAAGGTGGCCTTCTACCATGTTTTCAGGAAAAAATAAAGCCTCAGCAGGTACGATGTCCATTAAGAAGGTGACTTTGCCAATATTAGCTGTGTGAGATGAACTCTGTCTGGCTTTGTCCTTGGTCGTCAGACAGTGAGGTAAATCAGCAGCTAAGGGGATTATCGCTGTAACAGTTGACCAGTATACCAGTAGTGGTTTTTACCCCATGCTGAAATGATTCATTTATCAATCAATTAGCTGATCATAAAATTGATTTATAACAAGGATGATAATCTTTAATTGACTTAAAACAAAAACAGATGCGTATTTTTTTCAAGTTTCTCAAATGAGAGGATTTATTTCCTTATAATATAATCTTGAATTGGATATATTTGGGGTGTTTGTTGAAGATGTCGCCTTGAGCTGTGATGAAAGGCGGTCAATAATCACTAGTTTCTGTCTCAACACCACACCTTAAGCACTCATCACGTGCTTCCAAGGGCAACTCTTATTCAGCCACAAGTATGTCATTACATTTGTATTTATGTACTTGTTACTATTCAATTTAGGTTAACAAAAAGGGTCTTAAAAACATACAAAATGCAACATTTTTTGCAATGATGTAGCAAAAACCTGAGTTGACACCGGTTTGAACACATTGAAACTAACCACGCTAACAGGCATCACACACAAGTAATCTAGCTGGTGTGCTGCAGGGCACACTGCTAGGCAACCAGCTGACCTAAATAACACTCATTACGTCACCACCAGTGACAGTTGTAGTAGCCAGAGTGTGACTGCTGTGACCTCCACTGTAAAATCATTCATAGGACGTTGGCGGTTGATGCATGAGTGGGCGGTACAAAAAAGAAGAATAATAAAAAAGCATAAGGCAAGTATATGAGGGACTTCAATGCCTCAATGAGGCGGGAAAGAGAAATCCCAGGGAGGGCGACTGGAAAATGTGTGTGTCAGTCTGTGTTGTTGATCTGGGGGGGACCAACAAGCTGGTAGGCTGGTTGCTGCTGGGCTGTGGGATTAAGTAGGCTTGTCTGGCTGTGGGTGGTGGCGGGAGGAAGGGGAGGGGAGTGTTATTGTGGAAGACCACGGGTGACAAGAGAAGGGGATAGAAGATGACAGGAGAGGGGTGAGCTAAAGGGCTTGGGTCAGAGTTTGGACACAGGAGGGGGGGTACAGCTGTAGGAGACTGTAGCTACCGGTAAGACGTGAGAGGTCAAAGCCAGGCCGGAGTGGTAGGGGCGGTGGGTGAGATGGAAAGCAGTTAGAGGAAAGGGGTACGGGAGAGGGTGAGTCTGGGGAGGGGGGGGGGGCGCTCATGCTGCCGGAAGCTCTGCCAGCCCATCCGACTGCAGACGCACAACAGATGCAGCCTCAAAGATGGATTATTTGACATGAACGTGGCTCATCCCACGACATGTTGCTCGGCTTCTGACCTTTCCACCCATTCCCCCTCCCCCCACCACAAAAGGGTGGGCTAGCTGCCCCAGTCTGAGCATGTGGGCGGGTGGGTGGTTGCATATATGCCAATGCATACAAGGGCAACCCCGAGTGGTAATGAATGAATGAGTGGCAAGAGGTGTAGCCTTTTTATCAATGAGGTCGAGTCAGAGATCAAAGAACAGGTGGCCATGTTGTGACCTCCACCTTTTGGGTTTACCCAGGCTTGCTCGGATGCCTACATGTTGTAATTGTCTGGGTAAATCGTTCCGAGGCAGTGTGTGTTGGGTTTGAGCAAAGCCACCGACTCGTCTGGTTTCCCACAGACCACCCCACTCTGATTAGCTGGATTAAGTGACAGCTGCCCAAATGGTTGGAAGAAGATGGATGGATGGGCAGGGGGGATAAAGGGGAGTTGTGGGGGAGGGAAGGGGGGAGGCTACTGAACAAAGACCCTTGTCCCCAACATCATAACTCACCCCCATTCCAATCAAAACCATTGTCCACGGAGAGACACAGTCAGCATGAGGATAATTAGTGTCAGCATGTGTGCTGGCGAGCCTGGGCGGAGCAGTTGCACAGGCAAAGTCAGAGAGAGCTTCCAGTGGTTCTTGCACGAGTGTTAAATCTTACTTCCAACACAGAAAACATCCCAATTTCATTAACCTTTAACCTTTATCCCCCTCAACTAAAAATTAAAAAAAAAAAACACACATCAGATACATTTGACAGCGTGAAAATCTTTATCTGAGACTACGAAGATCATCATCAGTCAAATCTCCAAAACCCAACCCGGCCCTTCCCCGCATGGATTAGAGGATTTACTCAGAGAAATCCTAGTTTTCAAGTCCAACCTGGGGGGGTGAAGGGGGGCATGGAAGACACATTTTTTGGGGGGGGGATGTTTATGTGTCACGTACTCAGTGAATCTGTGTTCGCTCGACGTGATGCAACAGTGCAAACTTTGCATCGCATGGCAAAAAATGGACCTAAATCAGCAATTTATCACTTCGTGTTTCTTGAGTCGCCACAAAAGGCCGTTTTAAGCAAAGCCAGAGGATGTGGCTACGATGTCTGGGGAGAGCCACAGGTGAAGGTTCCCACGGCAGATGTGTGAGGGGAAGGTGGCTGCTGAAATTGAAAAAAGAGGAACAGGGAACAGAGAGAGAGAGGTGGCAGTGAGAAGTGGAAGCAGGGAAAGGTCGGGGTCACTAAGCATGGGATCTGCACGCTTCTTTTTCAAAAGGAGGGGTCAGCCCTCTGCATGTGGGGGGTGGCGAGCGCGTTTGCATTCGAAGAATACTAAGAATGTGAGATCCAGGCCTGGTGTGTAATCCCATGGGAGATCCCAGTCTGCCAACAGTTCGGTATCAATGGAGGGGTGCGTCTGCATTGTGGATCGGAGGTGTGATTGACTTATTTCTGCCTCTTTGGGAGAGTCAGAACCTCCAATGAAATGTTGATTGAGTTGTTGGTATGATTCCTAGGACCTGTCCTCACACACTCTCTATAAAAACACAATTCGTTACCTTGAGCTATTTCTGTCGCCGCGTCATTGACACGCGACCTGAACCGTCCACCTCCCTGTGCCCGACTCCTCCACGGAGTGCTCCACTGACATCCCCCTGATTTATTGCCTTCTGATGGGACATGAGGTCAACGCGATTCATCCCGTGGCCAGTAATCGCTGCATGTAATCTTCATTAATCTGTGATGTCAATCCCAGCTTTTGGTTTTTACTCGGGCCGAGTCTACGCCGCTCCGGAGAGGGCCATCGAGCGACGGCATCTCTGCTGAACAGGAAGGGCAGCGGGCACGACCACACGTGATGCGCCTTCTACCCTCTTCGGACACTGATCTTTGAAATTACTGGTAACAATCTGGGTGAATAACACACTCTTAATGGGCGGTAATGGATAAAAGCCGTGAAAGTATGAAGAATGAAAGCAGTCCCATAAAATTAGGTTAATCAAGTCAAATGTCCAGTTGCATCTTTTATTCTCATTAGCTGTTAAGACTGACAGGGAGAGCAATACTTGGATGTCATCAACAACTAATGAAACTGAGGGAGATTCAAGAATTAGACAGTGAACAGGCTGAAAGTCCAGTCTAGACACCCTCTGACAGCACAAGCAGAGAGATTTCCCAATGGGAGGGGAGCTTGTTAGGGGGTTGGGGGGCAGCAGCTTCTTACTTAATGACATCCTCCGTGACCCATCAGTTCAAAGTTATCTATTCAACACTAAGAGCAATAACATAGCAGCAAGCAACTATGTAAAGACATAGCGGAGTGATGTTCTACCTGAACAGAGAATGAAGTCACGCTTCCTCTTTGTGTGTTGTAATCCAGGCTTCTCTGTGCTTTGTTGACATAGCTGGGAGCCTTTTACTTCTTGCCCGACTGGCTAGCTCAAAACCGCCGCTCTACCAACAGCACCGCCATGGAAGCGGAGTGCCTAACCTCCGGTCAGCCCTCAGGTAAAAACGGTTAGTTCTGTTAGCATTGTTAGCTGCAAACCGCTGGCTCAGCCGTCACAATGCTGAGAGCCTTGTGAAGGCAATGCATATGAATTTTCTAAATGTAGCACCTTTAAGTGGCTGATTGTTTCAGCTATACAGTGGGCTACTACAACCAGTGTCCTTTCCCCAAACGAACACCAGGGACAGTCCGACTTTAATGTACGGGTCAGAACCTCATTTAATGCCACAAATCAGGAAAAAGCTTCCTTGGTGCTTAGTTTGAACGAAGCCTGCACACAAGCCCTGCGTCGTTGATCATCAAACTCAAGACGATATTAATTTACACCACTACAACAACAACATGTGGTTGAGACGGTACGACAGTCATATTTCTGCTAGGTGGAGGGGTTGGGACTTCTGCACACAAGTTGCTTGCCAGAGTCATGTGCCAAGAGATGTCACACTGAAGGCAAGGCATTTGGCTGGCTGGTATACACTGGCTGTGCACAAACACACACACACACACACACACACACACACACAAATACAGAAACACACACACACACACACAAACACACGGCCCATTGAGCATGCTGCTACTATGCCAACAGGGTCATTACCCATGCACTTCCAATACAACAAACCCCCTAATTAAGCAGCATGATCCAAGAGTATGCAACAAGTAAAAAAAACAAAACAAACACCATTACATTTGCATATTAAAGGTAACCAAAATCACATGTTTACGTTGAGAAATTGAGTTAAACACTCACTCGAAATGATTGCGCCAAACTAAGCTGACATTCTTGAGTGGTTTTTTAAAAAAAAATGAATTGGACCAAAAGCAGGGTTCCATGCCTTCAGATCAAGGTGGCTCTCCTATCAAAACATTGGAGGCAGAGAAAATGCAGGTCTGACAAGGGTGACAATCACGTTCCCTTTCAGACATATTTTCATCAGCGGACGTGCCAAGAACCAAACGACTTACAAAAGGTTTCTTAAACCTTATTGCTCAGTTCTCGTAGCTATTTGTCACTTCACTTCCTCCCGTGTTAATTTGCCTCCAGAAATCGGAGCGCTGCTACAACAATAGACATGCTTCAGAAACATTAACAGGCTAATTCCTGATCCAAAACAACAGGACGCCTGACTGGAGAGCAATACGGCGCCGCCTCCAGCCGAGTCCCATTATCATTTCAAACAGGTTCAACAGTACAGTGACAATTTAACTGCCCATGTAATGACATGCTTTAATTACCCCCACAAGGAGCCTCTAGCACCTGCACACCATTCATTTAACAAGGGGCAGGGGACGCGGCGGGCTCGGCTTCGTTATTAGAGGACTGGAGTCAATATTAACAAGTCACAATTAATGTGGCGATGATTTGTTGACGTTAACAAGCCATCATAATAAAACACAACCGACGAACGTGATGATAATCGCAGATTAGCGGGATATAAAATTTGAAGAAATGACTGCATTCATAAGAACGGGCCGCACAGATGGACGACACCAGAAACATAACACCTCCAGACGCCGGAGGCATAAAGCGTCTTCCCTTGAAGCCCATTGTTGCCTCCCAAACAGATTCACAGGAGAAAAATCACTGATCACTCACATTGATTGGTTGGACTAGTGGGAGTCAGGTGATTAATGATTCAATGATTAATTAATGGAGGGGAGAAAACTAGCTAACTGTCTACAATCAGTGAAAATGTGCACCGTGATTGATTCCACATTATGCTCACTGGCTATGTTGAACGATGAAGTGCCCAGTAACACCTTAGTGCATTCACTGTGGGTACAGTTAAAGGGACAGTAGCTGATTTACAGAATACATGAGCATTATTTAGACTTCATGGCAGAAATAAACATAGAGTGGAGCTTTTTCAAGTTGAGACAAGGGATAAAAAAAAAAATTATAATCAATCGTCATGAATTTCCATTATCGGCATAATATCACAAGTGACTTGAAATGTATTTACAGAGTATTCATGCAGGGAAACCATATGATATGATTACATAGCATTATTGGGATAATATCCAGAATCAGAACTATTTTGGCCAGGGTAATGACAATATGAAATTTACATATTGTCCCATGCGTAGCTCAGACTTGTCTTAAACATGCTTATGAATGCACTCAAAAGCAGAACCTGCACCATGATAACAAAAGGACCCATGCAGCCCCGCTTCAGGTGCAAGACCTGCACAAAATATTCCAACTATCAACATAACATGAGACTCCAGGTTGTTTTTCTTATTATGTTTGTGAGCTGCAATCGGTTCCCGTCTTTCACATAGTGGGCTTTACTGTCTGCAGAGGACGGGGCACCATAGTAAAATAATAACATACCGTGCAATAATTATCATGGGAAAATGACGGGATGCCAGGAACCAAACCAGGTGCAGACGTCTGTCCTTAGCAAATTTTGATTGACTAGACAATGGATGGATGGATGACTCTTCGCAGTGCAGTGGTTTGCTTAAAACTGTGGGTGGCAGTGAGGGACAAACCTCAACAAGAACAATTACAGTATACACTGTGGCTACAGGACACGTCTCATCCGACGCACAAACAGAGGGGACATGACAGACATGATGGAGGCCAACAGTTCACGACGGCTCCATTAGACATCCATCATCGCTACCTTCCAGCCACCATCATCAACAAACGTCTGGATGCCGTCCAGAGCAGCAGCTCTGCAAGGGAACTAGGTAAGGAGGTCAGTACCAGAGGGAAAGTGGTGCAAAATGGAGTAGAAAATCCAAATGATGAAAGTTATAAAAAGGGGATTTAAATTTAGGTTGAATATTCATGATGGCGGAAAAAGGCCCCAAGCAAGTAACGAGAAAGTTCCTCAGCGAAACGGCTACTAATTCCAAACTAATTTGCCGGATTCGTGTTTGAACAACATTAACAGAGCATGTTAAAACATCATTGTTCCCCCCACCTCCCCCTCCCCCCCGAGGCTCCGAGCAGAAAACAACCTTTTAATCGATGTACCCTTAAAAGCAGTCATTTCCCCGCTCGTACACGCTGTACCTTATCTCACAGGATGAACAAAAACAAAGTGTCCTCAGAGGAAATCCCTGACGCCTCCTTCGGCCCCCACACCGTTTCATATCAAGAATGCAGTCAGAGTCAGATGGCGATGACAAGAGTTCAGTCCACACAGGGCAGCTGTCCAGATCACACAGTCAATACCACACTGCATCTTTGTTGATGAACGAGGCGACAACACAGATGTCTGTCGGGCTTGCGAACTCTGACGTCAGGCAACGGCGCGGAAGATTGCTTGGATGCAAAACACGGAGCAATGTCTTCTGGGGGGGGTCAGGGCACGGGGTTACAGCAATAGTGCTTTTCTTCTCACTCCTTCGCCAACTACACACACTGGTGAACACGAGAAGTAGTTGATGCAACAGCTCAAGAGTTTTAAATTCGGTTTAATCATTGATGCTTGTTAGGAGAACATTTGGAACGCCCAGAAATCTGACTCCTTTACTTTTTTGTCACCGAGCAGAAGTGTCTATTATTGCATGTCGCAGTGTTTTGATCTACGTTCAACACAGCTGTTTGTCAGCAGATCACTGAAAGCACATGTGGGTTAATACTGCTAATTGTTCCGATTCGTTGCCTGCTAAGCAAGGTGAAAATAAGATTTGCTTACGTTTCACCTTGGGGAGTTCAGCCCGAGCGGGTAATAATTGCATAATCAATACAGAGCTGAGCTGGATCACAGGTGAGGCTCGTGACACACACACACACACACGCACACACACACACACCCACACACCCTGGGACCCAGAGGAGGACGGATAAGGGGGGGAGGGAGCCACAGAAAGGACAGATAATTGTTTACAAGCGGCCTATGTAGGCGTCTCCTAGCAACAGCTCTGACAAGCGCCTGCATCAGGTGTGGCTAACCACGGCAGCCCCGTGTTAGCCTTCGGTGCTGTGAGTGTGCAGAGTGCAGCCGACTGCGGTTTCAGGCAGGGAGGAGGGACATCCAGGAAACGTCCAGAGTGTTTCAAAAGGAGCTTCTAGTGAAGAAGCCCTGTGCTGCGTCGCCCTTATTAACCCACAGCACTACGGTGCATCCGAGAGGCTGGTTGGTTGGTTCTCCCCCAGCATTTAGCATCTCACATCAGCATGAAGCTTAAGTGTGGAAGGCAACTAGGAACAGCAATCAAAAGAACCAAGAGATCCCAGTAACAGTCTTTTGTTGCCGATGGCAGAAGATAAAGATACAGTATGAAGACTGACTCAGTGAGATGCTGCTGCCATGTTTGTTTGCACCTGCAAAACATTTTCTACAGTGTTCTACAGACCTTGACTTACTTCTTCTACAAGTACTACCTGTACAACTGCATGAGAGAGAAAGACACGGAGAACAATGCCTGATGGTAGCATTAAAAAAAATGTAGTAGGACAGCAACACTGTGTGTGCATTTGGCGTACACGTGGCAAGAGCAGTGAGTCAAAACCATTTAAATAGTTTGGGTTTGTTCCAAGAAAAACAAACTTAAGCAGGTCTGTGCAGATCAACCCGTTGTTTAAACGTGAATGAGATGATGTGCACCTCCCACTCCGAGGTGATCAGCCTTCAGGGAGACTGACGGCACGCCGCGCAAAGGGAGCGTGCGAGCTGCACGCCAAACAACCCGACTCTCCAGAGGATGCGTGTTGTTTTTTACAGGAAGGAGAAGTTGAAATTGTCACGACGACTGTCTGTTAAAATGACGGTGAATTCAAACAAGCGCTGTAGCTTTTTGGTGGCTGTTTGCAGGTCAGCAAAACACGTCTGTTTACTAGCCGGCAGACGTCCGATACATATCCGAGTTCAGAGCAGATAGAGTTACAGGCAGGCTCACAGCGAACGGACGTCCGGCTAATGTAGCTGGAGGGGAGAGAGAGATTCCACCGGCAATTTCATTAGAGATCTAGAAGTAAGACCCTGTGTGCCTTTCCCTCCCTCTCCTGAAGTGCTCATACAGCAAAATGGAAACTCAATCAGACATCCCAACCAGGTTCAGCTTGAAGAATGACTTCAATCTGAACTCCACTGCCTGAAATATTGCTTCAAACATTTTGGGAAATACATGGAGCTGGAAATTCATCATTAGCATAATGACTGGGAATGTGGCCGTCGGTGTCTAGTGTGATGTATGACGTACGGGCCTCGTTGTGTGTGTGTGTTTGCTGTAGCTTAAATTTTATGTATAGTGTCATATAACAACAGAAGTCATCTCAGGACACTTAACACATTGAGCAGGACTAGAATACGCTCAAAATGTCCAGAGTTAACACAATTTCAAGTCCCAACATCACCCAGGGGCAAGCGTTACAGCGACGGTGGCGAGAAAAAACTGCTCTAATAGGCTTTTTCCCGTTGAGGGACAATAAAGGAATTCTGATTCTGATTTGGTGTTGGTCAACGCATCAGACAAATATCACTGAATGCACACGTGTGTAATGTTTCTAACTGTTACAATCGTTGTTAAAAATAAGCTAAAGAAACCAGCTCTTAGGAAACACTTGAGTTTCACCTCCAGGCCCCGAAATAAAAACCCTCGGAAGAGAAAGCAGAAGCATTTACTGTAAATTCAAAGCTGTGAATAATCACTGAGTGTAGCATCAATCGTCAGTCTCTTTACTGGCACGCTGGCAAGGCAAGCCAGAGCTGGAGAATCACTGGAGGTCTTCCAAAGAATGGATAACCGTCGTGCAATCTGAGTCAAATCAGCCATTAGCGACGGCATCACACTTGTGTGAGGAGAACTGGGCCGAGGAAGGAGGCTGTGATGTCCTCTCTTTCCCAGAAAGGCCGGGCGACTGCCAGCGTTACAGTCCGGCTGCACGAGGAGGATGGAGAGTGCTCTTTGGGAAGTCGAGCAGTCATTTTTCAGATCGTCTCCAGATGACTGAAGAGTCCAACCAAGAGTTGGTCTCCGCTGGCGCTCCGAAACGGGCGGTGGGCCAGATGACACAGCCGATAGTACACTGCATCTTTGTTTCTCCAGCGAAGAAAGCGACAACGCCACAGCAAGTGACCCCGCGGCCTTGTTGTGACATCTGGCACTGGAATAGTGCACCGTTATCAGCCCGGGGCCACTTAGCAAGAAAGACAACACACGAGAATAGCCCTCTTCACCTCCGCCTCGAGGTGTCAGTCAACGAGTCCGATGAGAGACCGCTACCGCTTCATATTCTCCGGGAGGCATGAATGTATGACTTAGCGTTAGCTTTTACCTCATTAAATACGTGGCTTTTACTGCGTGAAATCACACCTTTGCCGTTTTCCCCTGAAGCTTAAAAAAAGCGGCTGTTAATTGTCCAAATCCTCCGCTATGAGCAGCTGCAGGAAACACTGAAATCCTTAAATACACAAAGAGGAAGCTCTGATCAAACATGCAATGCCTTCAACGCAAAAACACGCCGAGCTGGAGAACGGACGACCTAGCGGCTCGTTATTTGGACCGACTCATGATGAATATAGTTCCGAAACGACGCCCATTTTGCTCGGAGTTGTGCACCTACTTAACATTATGTGCTGGGAAAGAATGGAAACAACAATTCCTATTTTCATATTAAAATCTAGTATTTCTTCTTCCTGGAAAACAACACGTACCGCCTCCTCACCATACAGAAGCGAGACTCTTGAAATTTAAACGATTCATCGATTTTCAAGAGTTTTCATGTTCGTCAGCCAATCAGTGGACTTTATCATCTCTACTTCCCAATAAAAACATGAAGGAGCACAACAGCTCCATTCCTTACAACGCTACTTTAATACATTTCATTGCCCAAAGCCGTTTACAGTAGATTCTCCATGGCAACAAGCTAAAATTGGAGTGCATGTCTCTGAAACAAATAAAAGTGTGTTCAGTGCTACAGGACGACCACTTAGCACACCTTATGTGTGTGCCTAATCCGTCCGCTATCGTTGGTCTGCAGTCAGACAGGTTTAATTGCTCTGGAGGGGCCACCAGGGGCCACCTGGCACCCACAGCAGGAGAGGGAGACGTGGGGTGCAGAGGAGGGAAGAGAGGTGTCAAAAAGCAGCAAGCAGTGCACGCCTAACCGCCGCCTGAAGGCATCGGAGGTGAAATACGCTTCACACTCGTGGCTTAATGTCATCCATTCATCATTGTAAAAAAAGCATTCATTGGTGCAGCCGTGCAACACATCCAACTGGGCTGCACCTGCGAATACAGTACATGCCATTCTCGCACATCACACCAGTGTTGTGATAAGCGTGTAAGATCCATGTTGCCTCGAATCAACCGTTTCTACACTTGAATCGACCTTTACTTCGCCTGGCGTTTCCAACAATCATCCATCACAACTCGATGGATCATTAGCATCATGCAGCATTATGATGAGATCGCCCTCGACAACCTGGTGAATCAGCGAAACGTTCTGGGAGGTAAAACAGCGTCGGTGTAGCTGAGAAGTAGCAGGGTTCCCCCTCCGGGGGGCGGACGTATCAAAGCATTTCCCCCCAGTCTAATTACCCAATGATGGCCTTGGCAGGTGCAAGCCGGTGGACTGGAACAAAGCCAACCCCCCATATATCAGGGCAACTTTAAAAGATGACCCAGATGACACCGCGAACCGCTGTAGCTGCAACCGGATCCCGTCGGAAGCATGCGATCGTTTAGCCGTGATGTGTGTCAGTTCTCATAAAAGGACGGGATGCTGCCAAAAAGCCACGTTTAACAAGGTCCCTCTTCCACCGACACATGGCTGGAAACAACACGGCATCAATGAATGATAAACCGTCCCCTTATTAAGATAAAAAGCAGGTTCTTTCTGTCCAAGCCTTCCATTGTGAAGCTGTAGAGGACTGCAATTAGAGTCTTAATTAATCAAACGTCACTTTAAAAGGACAAATGTCACAAACTGCCATGTTTCTTGTTATTGCTTCATAGTAAATTATATTATTTGGTGGTTTTTTGGACCACTGGTGTGACAAAAGAACATGCGATGATCAGGCATTTTAAACCTAACGATTAATCGATAACAGGCTGTAACCGGATGATTCATTCAGAATAAAAAGAACTTTAGTTTGACAGAAAGTGTGAACTTGTATGTGACCTGCACTCAGACACGGTTTATCATGGCCATGCAATATTAACTTGGTGTCATTTTAAATGATGGTTTCTCCAGAGAAGAAACATGAAGGAACACACTCTTGTAGACTCGATTAGAGTTAGAAAAGGACGACTCACCGGCCAGGCGAACTGGAAGGGGATCAAAATCCTGCCGGCCTCGTCGACCTTATTGGGATTGTTCTGGGACTGAAAAGAAAACGTATTTCCACCGAGAACTTGCGTAGATCCAGCTCCGAACGTGCAGGGGCCGTCGGTGTCGACCTCCATCCGGTACTCCTTCAGGCAGACCTTGAAGTAGGTGTCGCACTCGTCTCGGGTGCAGCGCAGGTCCTGGGGGCCCCTGGAGCCGTCGCAGCACTCCCCGTCCGCCAACTCGCCGTTCACATTCTCCACGGAGATCAGCTGCAGCTCGAAATAGCCGGTTGACTGGGACACCTGGAAACAACATAAAAAAAGACCCAATTTAAATATAGCCTCCCTCTGTATTCACGCGCCACGGCTTGGTTTGGGTCGCTTGAATCGGTGCGTAAAAACGGACAAGTAGCCAAACAGCCCTCCCAATTAGCAACCACGCTGAAAGGAATATTCAGATATTAACAAATGAATGTGTTGCATCATGAAGGGAGCACGTGAGGAAGCCGACAGTTGCAGGTTGTGGTGGTGGGGTTTAGACAATCAGCTTACTCTGACGGGAGCAAACCAAACCACTGCAGCAGCCAATTGATGCGATGCAACTTCCAACTTCTTGGTTCAGGCCTCGTTCTGTGAGCCACCAAATAAAAAAATTAATTAATTAAAAAAAAAAAAAAAAGGGGGGAAAGAAACGCACGGGAATCTCGGGGGTCGTCACCAAAATGGAGAGGAGCTGGTATCGATTCCGCAGACTTCTTCTTGTCTTTTAACGCGGATCAAACGCTCCACCACAACTGGCGGCTACGTTATTCAATTATCGATTAATGTGATGCGAATATGCTAATGCGAACAGGCTAAATCTGCCCACGCCCACCAACTTTTGACATTTGGCTTTTATTCTTCTTTTATTTTATTTTTTTGAGGGAGGGCAATTATTTAATTTCTGCAGCAGAATAAAACAGATATTTTTTTTTTTAAAGGGGAGGGGGGGAATGAAATGAGAGCCCGCTTACCTCCGTCCACAGCGTCAACAGCAGGCACACTATTGGGAAGCAATTCCTAATCCTGGTGCGATTCCACATGCCTCCGATTAATTAGAGTGACATACGGGGAGAGAGGAGGGGGGGAGCGATAAGAAAAGACAAAACAGCCGCGGACCCTGCGACTAGTTCCTCCTCTCCTGACATGCAAAATTGAAATCTTCACATGCGCGTTTTTCTCCAGCGAGTGCGTCCAGAATTCAGCGAGGCATTTCATGCGCGCGCGTGTGCGTGCGTGCGTGCGCGGGCGTCTGCGTGTGTGCGTGTGTGTGTGTGTGTGTGTGTGTGTGAGCGGGCGGTCGGCGGATTGCAGCGCAGTGATGGTCCATGTACAGGAGTGTCCCTCCGTCAAATCTCTCCACACAGCAACTGAGATGTTCCGTAGCCACAGCCTGAGGAGAGGACGTGCGTTTGATTGGCAGCTCGGCAAACCACTTACAAATTGGCCTGCGGGCAGTCTCTGAGCCAACCGGATTAAGGGGCGGACAATAGTATGATAACCCCCGCCAGTCCTCCCTCCTCCCTCCTCCTCCTCTCTCCTCCTCTTCCTCCTCCCAAAACTTGAATTATGCTGGGGTTTTGTATTGAGCTTCATTTTTGGACAAACCGCATTACAGCACGCGAACAAAGCAGGGGTCGACTTTAATTCAATATTTCATGACAAGCAGGGCTATTGTTTCGAATCTTGAATTTAATTAGGAAATAATTTGAATGACTTGCTTTTTTAAAATATCATTACATTCAACGAATTACATTCAATCAAGAAGAATTAAAAAAAAAAATAGATCCTGCAGGTTGGCTGAATATCTGAGATCAAAGTGACACATTTGTGAATAGTTAACATTACATTGACAACGGTTCTTAAGTTAAATGATTTCACTCGTTCACCCGGTTAAATTATGACGATGTCTAATTTTTTTTATTTTTTTTTTTTAATTTGCGTTTATCGTGATACGCTTTGATAAGAGGGGGTTTCACTCATCTGTTCCTGCACCATTAATGACCCCCGAAAGTAAAACTGCTCCAAAAACGCATCACTTCTTTCTTTTTCTCTTCCTCTTTTCAGTAACGAGACCAGACTCACCAAGGAGCTCTGTCACACAAGCAGCTCAGAGCGCCCTCTACTGTCCGCCCGTCATTTCAGTCAATGATTCTCTCAAACCTGGCAACATGAACAAATTACACAAAAAATAAAAATTCAGGAATGTCACACATTTCTGATTTTGCATCTTGATATGCAAAAAATCAATGAGGTTTCCTTAATCTAAAAATATTTTACATTTTCCCCCCAATTATCACAGCAATACATGCTGGAACATGAGCCAATATGAACATTTCATATCAAGATCTTCTCAATGAGATGATCACGAATCATATGGTCTCCCTTAAAAATAAAATAAAGGATAAATACATTTTTTTAAATGTATATTTGTATTCTGTATTTCTTCAAAATAAGCTCTAATTTTCACTTCTCTGCTATGATAGCAAGCTTTTCATCCCTTCTTCCTTTTACCTGACCCTCTTCCTCCAATACTCATACATGAACATTGGCACACATGCTTGTCTCAGTTTAGGATATTTGTATCACCCGGCAGCGTGGTCAGGTGACCTGATTCTTATTTCCAGGTGACCAATGGTTACCGTCAGTGTTCTTTCCCTCCATTCCAAAAGAGAAACTTGTTTTCATTTCCATTCTGTACATCAGAAGAACATAAAAACAGGACTTTTTATTTAATATCCAGGCTCAGGTGAAAGTGACATGTGGCATGCTACCACTTAAGTCGCCTCACTCCGTTTCTGACAAGCAAAACAAGAGAAGGAGACAAAACAGAGAGAAGCTGCCAATCAAAATGTATTTCGCCCTCCATGTTTTTGTCTCCTCATCAGGCGACTGCCAGCCCATCAGATAGGCCGTAAAGGGACTGCAGATAGCCTGAGCCGCTGCAGCCGCTTTGACTGGAACATTTCACACGCTGTCACGAGTGCATGAGTGCCTTAAGTTGGATCACACCTAGTAAAGAGGCTCGGTGAAGAAGCAGTGTGTACGTGTGTGTGTGTGTTTTAAAGCCATGTGTGGGTCGGTCACTGAAATATTTCAACAACTACCGGATGGGTAGCTATGAAATGGACATTTACGCTCCCCAGAGGATGAATCCTAATAACTCATCCTAATAGTGATTTGAGTTGTTCTCTCGCACCACCAGCAGATTTTAGATTGCAGTGAAATATCTCGGGCAACGTTGGATTGCCATGAAATTCACTACAGCTTTTCAAGAAAGTGAAGACTTTTCCTTTAGGGACACCACAAGGTTCACATTCTTAGTTTTCTAGCGAAGCACCATGACAACTACCGGATGGGTTGGCTCGATATTTAGTACAGGCAACGAATGTGCCACCTCAGGATGGATTGCAATAAGTTTGGCCATCCTGTATCTCTTTATCAATGCTAATTAGCACACGTTAGCACGCAAACGCAGTAGAATCAGCTGGTGAACATAAACGGTATACCCGGACAAACGTCAGCATGCTAGCACTGTCACTGTGAGCATGTAAGCACGCTGAAGTTAGCATTCAGCATTAAAAGTGCAGCCTCAGGGATGCTAGCAGGGCTGTATACTTCAACATAAGTGCTGAAGCTAAATGAATACAAAAAAATATAAAACCAGTGAATCAAAAGCATCCATTTCTGACCCCAGAACTGTTTTAATGTCAATGACCTTAATGATTCACGAATGAAACGCTGACTAATGACATTTTTTGAGCGTCTTTTTAAGCCCACGTGATTCACCAGAGGAACCGTCATACATGTTGCCCTTACATTAAAAATGCATTGGAAACCCCCCTGAAAATCATACGGAAACATGTCAAATGAGAACACTCGCATAAGGCACCAAACTACACAGCAGTATGTCCCGAATGCTAACACCTACCAAAGGGCCTTGGGTGGTGTGTGCCTACCTTCTCCTTCCGTTTGCATACATGTGTGTGAGGCACAGACAGAGGAGTGTGTGTGTGTGTGTGTGTGTGTGTGTGTGTGTGTGTGTGTGTGTGTGTGCAGGAGAAGAAGGGATTATGAGTGGGAGCACTGTGGGGGGTTTGCCAGCCTCCAGGGGGGAGGTGAAGTGGATTTCTTCTCTCATCCATTTTTCATGGCTTTTCTCCTTTCAGATCTCTGCTCTCTGTACATACGGCTGATGGGTCGATTCTCTTTTATCTTTAAGCATCTTTTGGGGACTCAGTGTGTGTCTGGTGGTGGTGGGTTGATGGTGGCGGGTTGGGTCAAGGTTGAAACACGCTGTTTTTCATCAAGCTCTAATGACTATCTCACCACACTGGCTGCAAAGACGATGCCGATGCGTTTGGGGGTTTTTTAATTGTGGTATCGCCGCGGCATCTCCCCGAGTCGATACTGAATTCTAAATGTGCAATAAAGACAATGAGCATCTGCATGTTTCTGCCCCCCTGTGGATGGATGCATGGATGTGATTATCTCATAGGAATATGAGGGAAGTCGGTCCACGTGGACCCTGCATAAACAGCACTGTTTAACAGCCGTTTATTTCCCTGGTGGATTAATTCAAACACATATGTCTTTTAAAAGGGGGCGTTGAATAATTAATGACCTCTGTTCGTGACCTCTATGGGTCATCACGATTGAGCGGCCTCCGTCCTTCCCCTTGGAGTAACCTTTTACCGGTCATTTCATCTTAATTGCCATTTCTTTCGTGGTGGACGAAAAGTTATTCGACGAGAAGCTCCAACAGAAGTAACTGTCTTTTAATTGAGTTATCTTTTGTGTCTGCGAGTTTGTCCTTTATAAGGATGATGCAGAAACATATTTATCATCAATTATTTGCTCAATGCTCCAGAAAAAGTCGTCTTTACAACAAAAAATAGCCCAATAGCATTAATATAGCTTCTTTTCTACGCTCAGTGATCACTCCAACAACGTCAATGACTCCTTTAGCTTGACAGCATCTTTGGTAATACAATACACAAGCCAGAAACACACACACACACACACACACACACTGCCCATCAGTAATGATAACATTCACTCATCTTGCCCCAAGGATGCTTCAACATGTAGACTGAAGGGACGGGGATCGAACCACCGGTTTGATTAGTGGATGACCGGCTCTAACGTCTGAGCCACCCCAGAAATCTAAGTACATTACATATCATACATACAGGGTGCGAGTTACGGGGGAGCAGGGGGAGCCATGGCTCCCCTGGTGGCCACCTGAGCTCCTCTGGAAACATGATTTGTGAAATTTGGGGGGAGCTCTAAAATATTGATATGATTGCCAAATTAATTATATTTTGGCCATGGTTTTCCCTCAAAGGTGTAAAATAAGAGAAATAAAATTGTATTTTTAGTTCGTGATTCATGAAAAAAGTGTTGCCTGCTTGCACGTCGGAGGCGCTTGAAGCGTGGGGGCGCTCGATCGGGGTGTTTCATGTAAATATTGTACATAGACCTATGGTGTGCGTGCAACGGATTTTCTCTTTATAATAGGCATATGCTGTTGCTATTAATGACAGGATCAGAATTTAAACTTTGCCCCCCTCCAAAAAAAAAAAATTAAAAAATGATCGCCGGCCCCCAGCCCCGGCTCCCCCGGACACCGTGGTATAACTCGCACACTGCATACATAACCAGCAAAGGGAAACTACTGAAACTATTGTTCCCTGCAATAGTGTTCTCATAACCTTCTTGAAGCATAATCGATGACTGAAAAGCAAAATCTGCAGGATTGTCTGATTGGCAGATTTCACTTTGGATGATGAGAACAAGGAAGGTTAACAATACCTAGTCTGTGTTGTGAACACATAATATAGTACAAAACAGTGTATTATGCATTGGGTATCCTTAACAAATAGCATTCTGCAACAAAAAAAACGTTTTTTTTTTTTTTTTTTTCTCAAAAGGTTTTTCCTTTTGGCCATCGATATCGCATACTTGACACCCCACGTAAAAATACAACCTCCCGACTTCCTCATGAAGACATTTTTACGTGGTTAACCAGTGGTTTGAGGTTTCATGAGACGATGGGCGTTAGTCACCGCTGACACCCAAGTGTACCTCTATCACACCCTCATGTTCTGCTCGGCTGGTGGAGCTGCACGCATCTGTGGAGCGCTCAGATTTCATGCCACTCTGCGTGACATGTTACTGTTCAGGGAAGGGAAAACCACTGACAGACATTTCCAAACTAACTGGAAATGCATAGTCGGGTTTCAACAACACTGGGCGAAAGGCGGGGAAACATTTTTGAGAGCACGGTTACCAGTCAGGCCAGTTAATGACACTTCATAATGTATGTCTTGATTTTCCTGTTCATGCTTTGAAACTGATTTTTGCACTGTCCCCATTTAACCTTTTTTATATATTTGACACATGAAAACAATATGAACATCCATGACAACAACTTCATTTTCTGTGGAGGACTTTCAACACAAAAGACTACTGTTTATATTTTGTTATTAAAAAAACTCAGGGATCATCTCCAGGAAAAAAATGGCAAGGGAAGCGTCCTGAAGCCCTTTGAAGCTAAATGATAGCTTCTTTTTTGCTTCCTCTTAGATAAATGCTGCCTGCCGTGCTTCCTGCTATAGAATCACTGATTAAAGAGGATACGCGGCATGTTGTTCAGATGTCTGTCAGCGTTAACATGGCAGATAAGACTCCTTCCACATATGGTAAGATACCAAAGGGGGAGACTTGCTCTAAACCCTCCAATCCATCCCAGCATGTGCGGCCCGGGACCTCGTAAATATATGGAACTGATAAGGCTTAGAGCAGCCAAAGCTTTATGGCCAGCTTGATTTTTAACCCCTTTAAAACAGAAACAGGTTGCGGGTCATTCACCTGGTTCCTGTCATGGACTATTTATCAGTTTGAACCAGTCCCCCTCCTCTGCTCTTCCTCAAAGCACAATGCCACGTTAATCCAGGGTTAAGACCTCGGGAGCCGAGGGCAGAAGAGCAGCACATCTTGTTGGTATTTCACGTGTAGGTTTGGTAAAGGAGGAGTCACTATTCATATTCAACTGTATTTGCTCAGGATAAATTGGGAGGGTTTGGTTGACCTTCTCATCGACATACTGTATGCAACCTGTGACCAAGGGGCCGCAAGTATCGCTTCACTTTAAAGGAGAAACGAGAGGGTCAGTCGTTCATAAGTGAACATAAACAACGATGTTTCATTAACTCTAACCAAGTTGTTTTGTCACGCCTCAACCTAACTATGTGTTATTCTGGAGGCCATGGACTCATGATTTAATTTAGAGAATTTGTTGCCTCAAGAAAAAAAGTTCAGTCACCACTGGCTAAAAGGTATTTTAGTATGTTCTCTTTAAAACAGTCAGAAATGATTGTGAGGTATTCTAAACATTATGGAAGCAAGCCGAGAGAGAGAGGTAGTAGAGCTACATCCATCCATCCATCAGTATTAATGTCTACACCACTTCAATGTTGTCAGATAAATGTAGGGAAGTAAAACGAACCATATTTGACTTAAATATTAATGGAAATATAAAGCAGCAGCCATTTAAAAACAGTACTTGAGCTTATTTACTTCATAGTTGCTTTCCAGCACTAGTGACCAGTGTCCCTCCCCAGCTGGCAACACCACCTGTAAATGTCCCCTCAAGCAAGGCATTTAGTCCCCCAGATGCTCCGGTGCATCGGCTAAGTGTATTAAGAGTATAAAAGGCAGAAAGCCACAGTAAAGGGACGCGGCTTAATGTCTAGAGAAGTAGATCTGTGGGGACGCGGAGGTGGACGAAGGTTAAAAAGCACACCTCCCACACGAGTGCAGGGTGTCATTTGCATACAGATGGAGAGTGTGTCGCCGTGTGCTGGAATCACTCTGGTGCGCCGCTGGATCTTGTCTTTCCTTCAAAGGGCAGGTCTTTAGCTCCCACCTGTTGAATGGACTGCATTCAGAGAGAGGGCTGGTAATCCATCTGCTATGGCAACACACACACACACACACACAGACGCACACACACACACACAAAGAGAGAAGGCCTCTGGAGTACAGAGACGTCCCATGTGTCCAGTTACAACATGAAAGCAACAAGGATGCACCTTAACGCACCGATCCATCCCCGCCACACTTTCACAGGTAGATGGCGAGGGGAGAATCCTTGTCACACAGGCTGTGTTCGGAAATCGCGACATACCATTCCTACCGCTCCGACTGTAACATTGAGTACATGATGCGTTCTGAATGCATTGGTAGGTTGTGTTTTGCGCGGAATACCGGAGAAGAGTGGTACTAAAGTAGGAGGGAGCATATATGCGTGACCTGTTGTCATTTGGTTCCCTAGCAACATGCTTTTAAGAGAGCAACAGATGTGTGGCGTCGGCATGAAAAGGAAAGGCTACAAAGTGAAACTGATATAGACAAAGTCCCGCTTGGCGGACAATTAAGTTGTTAAGCAAATATTAGACTGCTGATTGTTGGAAAACGAACAAACACATGATGGAGACTTTTTGCCAAAATGTGAAGAGTTTCAACTTTGTAACTATGATGAGAAATAAGAGTTCTTCTTTTCCCTTTCGGCAAAACTCTGCATTCATTTCAGGGAAAACATAGATAAAGTTGCCCATCAACATCAGGTGTGCGAATTTACACTTGCTTGTGGCTTATCTCTTGTCAGGATTCGTTTGTTCAACAGCGATGATGCGTATCAGCGGGCTGCTGACAGACTCGTGCAAGCAGCAGGTAAAGCACTTGCTTATCTCCATTTGGCATTATAACGGTGTTACATTATAAACACTTCTATCTGCTTTTACCCTCATTATAGTGTCATGCATCGATTATTAAATGTTATATACTGTTTATAAAAGATAAATAGGTAGTATTAATAATAATGTAATATTAATGCTCAAAAGAAAACGTAATTACATTACGTATAATATAGGTGTTTTACTTCTGCAACTATTCAGTATTATACCAACCTTTGGCATTCTTTCTAATGACCAGTAGGGGGCAACTCTTCTGGTTGCATGGGGGGAAATCATCCTGTTGCTCACTTGATTTATTATCTCAGTAAACATTGTAATGGTCTAAAAATAGTTTCAAGTCTTCTTCAATACAGCATGATGATATTTTAGTAAATTATGGTCAAAACAGGTTATGCTGCAGGGCGGGGCTACCTTGTGATTGACAGGTCGCAACTCGACGTCTGGTCTTGGAGCTCTCCATTTTTTTGTTGTTTTTTTGTTTTTTTAAACTTACAACTGTATGTCTTTCACAGTGTTTTCAGCTCAGGGAAGTTAATTGTACCTTCTTGTTTTCAGCTGTTGGATGTACTTAGTTCCACCCACACATGTCACTTCCAAGATGGAGCTGGCAAAATGCAGAAATCGAGGCTTTATATTGGCAGTCCACAAACCAATGGGTGACTTCATGGTGGTCACATCCACTTCCAGTCGATGGTGTGCTCTGCACTGATCATGATATTCTCCTAAAAACAAGCTTGGAAAGTGAGTAAATCAATACAGGACAAAAACATGACATTTTGGGCATTACGCCCATTTTATTTCAACTCAATGCAGTTTAATTCAACAGTTAGTGCACATGCAAAGTATCATATTTAAATATATACTGTATGTTTGTACCAAGTGTCATGTTTTAAAAGTTTTAATATTTCAACATTTAGGCAATAAATTAACAAAATTGAAACATTACTGAAAAACACTTTCCACAATGAGTATACAATTTTAATAAAGCAAAAACAAAAAAACGACAACAAAAAACATGATACATTTGTAAAACTGCAATGTTCGTGTTTGTATTTTTTTTTCCAGAAAATATTTTTTTTTTAAACAAATTCAGTGAGAGACAACAGAAAAAAAAACTAAAAAAAATCACAACTGGACAAATTTAATTTATGTCATAATACTTCTTTCACTTAAAGGTATTATGTGTAGGATTTTCACCAACTTTTACACTACCTAACAGAATAACGTGTGCTACACTTTATAATAACTATGAACATCTTAATAGCAGCAAATCTGATTATCCTCCCCCCTGTTGCTTCTGAATATTCAGCTACCGGTCTGCCAATAGAGAAGCAAACGTGATGGACTTCCAAAATCAAAAGTGCCTTTTCCATAAAAAAAGGAATACTGAGTAGATCACCAGAGGTACGGTTTTAACTCTCACATCGATGGTCAAAGTTATAAATTTAACAGTAATTAGAGAATACTACACATAGCACCTTTAAAAAAAACATGTTTGTGATTAACTGCTCAGCTCATTATCATTGAAAATAGTGTAAGAAATTGTCAAATGGTGCACAAACCATTAACAGAAAAAAGAAAACGATCACAGTTGAAAAAGCAACTACAGCATAGCCATGGGGGTACATTTATAAAAGTTTGGTAGCACTGAATCAAGTATTCTGTCATGGAGAACCACCGAGTATTGACATGTTTGTGGGAATTTGATATGTCAGCGCCTTGGAAGCAAGCAAAAAATATTTTTTATGTGCCTGAGAGATGGAGGTAGAAATGTCCAACGCTGGGCTTATATGGTCAATATCCAGGAATGGCAAGAATGAATTACACAAC